>JTDE01006757.1:6369-32258 GCA_014338405.1 Paragonimus skrjabini miyazakii | reverse complement strand
CGGTTGATGTGAATCCAAGGAACTGTTCGGAGGTCTGTTCAACTGACTTGTTTCATAGTTCTCAGTCACCATTTACTGATGGATTTTTTATGTATGTGACCCAGCAATATGCCTCTATCATGTGGTTGTCGATTGGTAGTCAAGTGACTGCGGAGGAGTTTCAGTGTCCACTCTCCTCCAGCATACTTTGTTAACACGCTTTCACTACGCCACTAGAGAGAAACCGATTTAACGACTCGATTGAACAGGTTCTTACCTACTCTGTGAAATGCATTTGTCTCTACCCTAAGCATGATATGAAGTGAAGCTGGGTGGGCTATCCGAGGGGCGTATCCGAATGTAAAGGCTGTAGGCGAGTGTAGGTTGTTTTCAATTTAAAAATAGTGGAAACCCTGTGGTGTCCACTTTAACGTTATTTATGCCTGTGTAAATCGTGATTGTTTCCGACTGACAGATCCAATGTTGTGTTTTCTCGTCTTAGCCTGTAGATGTTACCCGAATTTGATATTCACTTGTGTCATATGTTGTACACTTACGACCACATTGAGACGGATTGTTGTTATCTGTTTTTGTGTTAATCGCTGAATGTTTACACCCAGAGTTTTTAGTCCCGTTCGGTGTGACTGCATTTTTGGATATTTCCTTTCCGAGTAACTGAATCCCCAGAAGACGCTTTGATACACCGGTGTGATGTCAGGAGTTTGTTGGATTATTTCCCTTGGCGGTTGCCCTTCCTTTTCTCGTAAGCTGAATTCGGCGAGCTATTTTTGGTTCGCCTCTAATTAGGGCACTTTTTATTGCGTACGCGCACTAAATTAACACTTTATCGATGTACGCAGCAATACCAGACGCGAAATGAAAATACCGACAATTATGGAGACCGAAAATATTTTATACAATAATTACATTTTTTCTCGATCAGCTCTAAACGACACCTATAAGCGAGTTAGCTAGGGAAGCTAAGGATCCGACCTTCGAGTGCGCCAGCAAGTCGAAAGAGTGTATATGGCGCGATTGACGCGCATAAGCTGACAAGCATGCAAACGAACAAACGCAATCCCATGCATCAAGCAGACAGCAAGTAAAGATCTTTAAGGTCCTACGTACAATGTGAGCTAAGATTTTTGGAAGGATTTTTCACATCGTACAGCAGGCAGACCGGGGATATCTCCAGATCACTACAACTTTACTTGCCCTTCTGTTACCATAGAAGTGCTTCCTATTCCGCACCCTTCCGTGAATGCTGTCTATCCAGGTGATATTAATTATAGTGTCCGGCAGATTACTCTGGACTGTATGCTGTACGATCTGTACAGTACTTCAGCAAATAATACGTCATGTTGTATGCTGAATCTCTAGGATATTTGACTACCGTCCGCTTGAAGCGTGTGGTCACTGCTGCTTCTCTAGTTGTTTGTTGATTTGTGCGCGCTAACGGTGACATATGCACTTCCAACGTGTCCGTGCGCTGGACATCTGGATCCTTAACCTCCACAGCCAGTCTCGTATATGGGCATCGTTCAGGTATTTGTGAGACCGCTTGTAACTTCTACAGGGTATACTGTGGCTCTGTTACTCCTCCAACTTTTCATTTCGCGCTTAATTCCGGTTACGTATGCCTGGGAAATGTTGATCCATTTTACATGTGCACCAAGCTGTCATTTAAACTGATGGAGATTCCCGTTAGTTTTGCTGGATATTTTTGTATTCGTAGTACTATGTAGTTGCTATTAATCTCATCTCTGTTTTTTAATGCCATCGGTGTGCACAAGCCTTACAGTCCTAGCCTAAGCTTCATATTTCCAAACCTTGCAATGACATTTAACTGCACGACACGCCGACCTTGCGCAAGGTTATTGATATAACGATGAAAAATGAAGACCATTTGGTTAAGCTACAAATCACAGCAGGTACCTTGACAGTGGGTGGAAGCATATAATTGTTAAACTTCCAGGAACAGACTGATGATCTTGATACCAGACGCAGTCTGGTTTTCCAATCCAATGTAATGTATTGAGGACTTCAATTTGCAGTTTGTTCTACTCATGAGTAGTTAGAATATTTCCAAAATATCATTGTTCCTCTACGAAATCATGTATGCGTTATCTGCTGCTGATCAGCATATGAAACATTTAATACGGTTGTTTATTAGTGGCACGCCTTTACTGTTCTATATATAATGACTCGACAAGCTCGTCTGCGAAGACCTGTTCCGTTGTTTGTTGAGTGACTTCCTGAATAATTCTCTTCCGAAGTCAACCATTTGCTTTCTCACCCAAACACTGAGTTGCAAGATGTTAGCGCTTCCCTAATTCATATCGGTCGCATACATAAAACTACCGTTGAGATATAAGTGGGGCATGGTAACAAATCAATGCCACGGCAACGATACTAACTGCGTCAACATCCTTTACGTACGGAGAAGTGGTCGATACCGCTTGGCTTGCATGGTTTCCGTGAATGTCAACAGTTCCGGGTATTGATTACGTAACAACACAGTGAATGGTCAGAATGGGTTAACCAAGTGACCTGTATGCAAGATGTGTTTAGCGGTCGAAAACGCCGGGTTCTGTCTTAGCTGTTGTGTTGCTAGTATTCGTTGGGTCTTGCATTAAAGTAGTTAGTGATAGCTTGAGTATCCATTAACAAAACGTTATCTCAGTGATAGCCAGTGAAAAGGTTAAGTCAATGGTTTAGATCTTTACTGTTGGGATTGATGTACAAGCTTAGCGCAGTGACGCTCGTCTGGACCATGTCCAGTCCTGTTCATCAGTGTTGGTCTCGGTTCCGATCCGGGTCAAACCGCGTCATGCATGCCCGCGTATCGACCGCACCGAATCACATCCGGTTGGAGCGTTCCACTTGGTTGACTGTGGAAATGGTGACTGCGCGCATGCCTGCGTTCGGATGCGGAAGACAGTTTCGGGCCGTTGAATGTGTGGACGCGCATGTACAGGTTGGAACAGTGAGCGTCACTTAGGCTAGACGGCTTTGTCACGTGATGGGACGCGTGAGAGGGCAAGACGACTGCTACACGTGTGTCAAAACGGCATCATAATGACAGTAATCTACCAAGTACAAGAATCTGCCAATTAACACTGGGAGTGTGTTGAGTTGTTTTGACCTCGGACTGGAGCATGCCGATGGGAGTTATTGATGTGTTCACAAATGTGTCCAAAATAAGGCTTCTGTGCTGATCCGTTCAGACGGAATATTGCTTCGTCAGCAAATACTGTCGAATATATCCCCGTTTCCATTAAACACCACGTACAAATAGATCCACGTCCGTCTGCATCCGACAATCGAAGCTCCTGTAATCGGGAATGTAGAGTCTGTACCCTCTTGCTCTCTTGTTACGTACTGTTCTTCATACCTATTATGTTCATTGTACATAAAAACTACTTGTCTATTGTTTGAATCAATACAACACTTCGTCCTCGTGCGCCTCAGCTTCTGCATGCACGTGGTCGTTGTTACCGGGACTTGACTGTGGCAACAGCAAATTTTAGCACCCTGGAGGAACTGAATTCGTTGGAATTTGTTGATATCTAACAGGAACTTTCTTCAAGCATATAGCGAACTTAATGTGGTAGAATTTATCGTAAACAGTTATTGTAGATTATTTTGTAACATTGTCGATTGTTTTCTTGGTTTCCACTACAGGACTGCTTGTATGGCCGATGCTTGTATCCTTTTAATGTCCCGTTTACAGACTTCAGTGTTACACTCTTGAGCGACCCAACGGACCCTTATGAAAGACTGTTTCTTACACATGGTGGAAGATCACTATTAATGTGCGCGGTCTGCTGCTTTCCTACAGTTTACGAACACTGCACACTATAACAAGTCATGAGAACGACAAAGTAGTGAACAAGACTTGTTTTCTGTGTTTGATCATCAGGCCAATTACAACACAATAAGTATGAAAACAGTAGCTGGGGTGAGTCAGAAAAATGGTCAATAGAGGTTATGGACAGCGTGTTTGCTATCAGTTACGCAATCACTGTTCCAGATCGTGGGCTTCATTGATTGTGAACCAGGGGAGGTTAATTGTCCGCACGAACTTCTGAGCACATAGGTCAGGGTTGTTTAATCGGATATTAATGGCCTCGGCAACGGTCAAGATTCGGAATCTCACCATTTTTGATCTATTCCTTGGCACTCGATAGACAATCTGAAAAGCGTCCTTATAACGGGCAGAATGATTAGAGTCAGTCAAATAAGCAACAATCGCGCTTGAAACGGTTTAAACCACACCACTGTTTAACCACGCAGGATGATGTTCACGCACTCTGTCAGTCTGTAGTACGACCAATGTATGATGCTCGATACGAGCAAACACATGAGTACACACAACAGCTGGTTGTAGAATATGGAAGTTTGTCTTTGAGTTGTGACATGATAACGTGTGTTGAACGGAAATTCACGCACAGTTGAGCGGCAAGGTAGGTTGTTTCGACGGACTCTTTGAGTTTTCTTGAGATGACTTCGGCCATGGGATCACCCTTGAAAGGAAGACTGATAAACACAATTCTCTTATTCACAGAAGGTGACTTAAGTTTTGACTGTACCGCCTGCATCGCCTTTTGAATGAAACGCATTGGACAGCCATTCTGCATGAACACTTCTTGTAGAAAGTTTAACTCAGCCTATAAAGTGTCAAGGGCGTAGATCTTTAACGCCCTACTCATCATACATCGTATGAGGTTTCACTGTTGTGGCGAAACGAAACTGTCAAAGTGAACGTACAGGACACTCCAAGTTTGTTTTCTGTACACATTACATTGGATTGAACCATCCTCTCTTCTTCCTATGCCAACATCAGAAAAATTTATTTGACTATTGTTGTCTGACTCCTGGGTGAATTTAATACTGCTGTGGGCTGCGTTGACAGCTGCCATAACTCTGTTCATGTTAGAATTCTCATTGACGACACAAAAACTACCATCAACATAGCGTTTGTAAACTGTGAACTGTTCATTGACCGCACTCAATTGGTTAGTCTCCAGTTTGCTCATGAAAACGTCAGCTAACAAAGGACCTAGAGGCGAGCCCATTGCCACTCCACCTCTCTGTCGGTAGATTGCATTGTAAAACAGAAACTGAACGTTACTCGTACAAAGCACCAGCAGTTCTCTCAGTTCATCTCTTGGGATGCCCACCTTCATTGGGTATTGTCGAGCGAATTAAACAATCCAAGTAGCCGATCATTAAAACAAGCTTTGTCATCGGCTTTCGCGCTGATTTACAGGTAACCACTACCAGTAGGTAAACCGTACTTTTATTTAATCTGAAATGGCTGGTGATGTGTTCAGGAAAAGGGCTTTTGTCCAGTAAATGGACTCGACGTTTTCATTGTAATATGTGTAGGTGTTCGCACGCCGCTTGCATCGGCCTGGGATGCAACTGCTAACCAATTGAGGTGTTTTACAAATGCATACATGTGTATGAGTGCATGTGACCAAGTGACGTGAGTTTTATTCCTATCCTGTTGATAACTTTTATCAATAGTGTAGTGAGGAACAGCGATTGTGCCATACTGTTCAAACCACTGCAATTCAGTAGTGGGCGCCAGCGCATAGATTTTGACATTGAGGTAATCGCAGGAAAAATACAGGAAGAAACATCGGAGTGCAGCATCTCCCAAAATGGTCCTTGCTTCGCAAAGGAACTGAACATTGACGCCTGCGGCAATCGTGACCGTCTGGACCCAGTACCGTATGCAGGTGAGTGTTTTGTTTGTTGTCCTGTTGAAACATATAACGCACCTGTTGCTTTCCTGAATAAAAACCCTTGGGCCATCCGCGTTCTTGGCTCTTAACAGTTGGTGCCGTGACCAGGATTGGAGGATGAAGATTCCATGGCCGCAGCCGTTCGAGGATGGGGATGTCCGGAGCTTCCTGGATGATTTCGAAGACGTGGCCGAAGTGACCGGAGTTAAGGCCGACCGGGCGAAGCTGGCGGTCCTGCGGATGCTATTCAAGGGCAGGGCGAAGGCGGTGCTGAAGGCTGCGCGAAGAGGCCCCGCGAGGCTGGAGTGGGCCGCCGGGAAGTAGGCGGTGATCACCGGGTTCGGCGGCGCAGCCGACTGCCAGGAGGCAATGCGGCAGTTCAAAGGCGCCCGGTTTGGACCAGGAGGTGACACACTGGTGTATGCCGCATCACTGTGGGAAGCGATGTCAAGAGCTCTGCCACACGTGGATCAGGACTCCGAGCAGCGCATGCTGACGGACCAGTACTTGGACGAAATACCACCAGTGGTACGGGATCTGCTAAGGGTGGCTCTCGTCGCACATCCGATGAAGTTGCAACGGCCGGCTGGTGTGACTCGATAATTACTGGCAGACAACTGCCCGACAGTCAGCGAGTTGAAAACGAGTGAACCAAGTGAACTGAATGACCTGCGAACCGCAGTGGAAAAGTTGACTCAAGGGGTGACCGCTTTGAAGATGAGGAGGGAGCGGAACCGTGGCGACGTCTGTTACAGATGCGGAAGACGTGGACACTGGCGAAGATTTTGCCCGCGCGACGAGAAATAATCTAATGTAACTAAATGTTTTGCTGATTGATTTTTGTCTAGAAAGGATGATCCGATAATAAGGGGCGGTTGATAAGATGGCAGTTGAGGCTAGAATAGACATCAATGGTGGCTCAGATTGCTGTTTGATTGACACTGAGGCAGCGATTTCATCGATTGGACCGAGGCCAGGAAAGATTGTTCAGCAGTGTGCGATGATCGTTCAAACAGTCGGTGGGTTTACACTCAAAGTTACGGGCGTGGCGGAGTATGATGTCGGAATCGATGGACACGTAGTCAAGCAATCGTTCGTCATTTCCCCGACGCACGCCAGACTATATTAAGAGCGGATTTTCTTGAACGCGCTGAGGCCATGATCAAATTGAAGATTGACAAACTCGTAACGAAGTATGGGGCGGTTCCATTTGTGAGAAAGCGCAAACCCCAGCCCCGACAACTTGAAGCGAACGCATCCGGAGCAATACCAGTCGGTGACAATCGGTTGCTGAATGATGTGATATGCAAATTCCAAAAATTGTTCACCACAGATCAAAACCCATATGGCTATTGTGATTGGATTGAACATGAAATCTTCATCAAGTCAGACCAATTTCGACCATTCGGCCCCAGAAGAACTCCGGTTCACCTGCAACCGGAAATCGAGCGAAAAGTGATGAACATGCTAAAGGAGGAAATCGTTGAGGAGGCTGATAGCCCGTTCAATTTTCCCGTCTAGTTGGTGAAGAAACCCAATCGCAAATTACGATTTCGTATCGACTTCAGACGGCTCAATAAAGTGGTAGTAGTGCCAGCCGTGGCAGAGATCTTCGACAAACTAGAGAACGCCAAGATATTTACAGTGTTAGACCTGCGGTCTGGATATTGGCAGGTCCAAATCAAGCAATCGGATCGAGATAAAACGGTGTTCACAGTGGGAGAAAAGCAGTATCGCTTCAGATGTATGTCGTTCGGACTGTCAGGCGCCTCGTTCACGTTCAGACGATTGATGTTGAAGGTGCTGGAAGAACTGAACAATACTGTTGTCTACGGAGACGATATCGTCATCTACTGCGCTAATGAGACTGAACATACCGGACACGTTTCAGCTGTGTTGCAGAAGATTGAACAAGCCGGCCTACCGATCAGCAGTTCAAAGTCTCAGCTGGCAAAACGAACGGTTATACTACTCTGTCACAAGGTCGGTCAGGGTGAGGTTCAACCAGTGCCCGAGAAACTGCTTACAATCGAGGCCATTCCCGTGCCAACATTGAAGAGGATATTGCGACAGTTTCTCGGTCGCGTCGGGTTTGATAACTGCTTCACCGAAATCTACAACGAACCAGCCAGCCCATTGTACGAGATTCTCAAGAAGAATTGTCGATTTGACTGATCAGAAGAAGCCAGTCAAGCGTTCGTCGAGATCCAACAATTGATGAAGAAAAGACAGCTGATCATGAAGTTGCCAGTGACTGGTTAGAGCTTCGTTGTCGCGACGGATGCGAGCGATGTAGGAATCGGTGCCGTACTGAAGGAGGAAGGTGGTATTGTGGAATATGCCCGTCGAGTATTAACTCGTGCTGAACGAAATTATTCAACGACAGAGAAGGAGTGTTTGGCGATCGTGTGGGCATTGGAAAACTGGAGACTTTATTTGCTCGGCCGACGTTTCTATGTGGAGACCGACCACAAACCATCAGAGTGGATTATAATCGGTTAAGTACCCCCGAGGAAAGCTGATCGCGTTGGGTGTCACGATTACAGGACTATGACTTCACAATTCGCCATGTAGCTGGAAGGGAGAACTATGTTCCAGATCTGCTTTCCCGAACGCATTACATGGATGACGTTCACAAGGATGTGATCGGAGTAAACAATAGTGAATTGGAGAATGACCCCGGGAAGTTACAGGCAGTGCAAAGGACGGACCCGACAATCCGAATGGTGAATGATCAAATTCTATGGGGAGAACAACCGCCAGAAGACGAGGGGAATCCGGAAGTGAGGGCTTTCAGAATGTACTGGTCAGACATGCGGTTGAATAGTGTGGGAATTTTAATGCGCCGAATGCGGAAGGGATTGAGCGTGCCTGTTATACCGACGGGATTAAGAGAGACGATTGTGAAGGCATGTAATCGGCTGGCTTATACAGGATGTTATGCAACTTATGAAATGCTGAGGCAGAGGGCATACTGGCCGGGAATGGAGAAGGTTGTTAACAATTATGTGCTGGTGTGCCAGCAGTGTCGGCTGTTGAAGAGCTCCAACTACCTCAGTCAGTATCCAACACAACCAATTCCGGTCAGTGAGATTGGGGAATTGTGGTCGCTGGACGTAATGGGTCGCTTTCCAGTAACCACATTCGGAAATCAATACACCATAGTCATGACTGAACATTTCACAATATGGATCGAAGCAGCCGCTATATCTGATCAGCGTGCAAGCACTGTGTGCAGAGCGGTAATGGGACACATCGTGGCAGATCATGGAATACCGCGAAACATATTAACTGATCAAGTTCCCTGCTTGGAATGTGAACAGTTTCGGAATTGCTTGCAGCGTTTGGGAATCAAGAAAATTCGCACAACGCCGTATCATCCTCAATCAAATGGACTGACGGAACGAAACAATCGCACAATCAAGGAGTGGTTGGCGGCGAAAGGAGGGAGCTGGGAGGAAACACTACCACTGATTCTGTTGGCCCACTGCTGTTCGCCTCAAGGAGCAACGAAGAAATCGCCGTTCGAGCTAATGTACGGGCGCGTGCCACGCTTGCCAGTCGATCAAGAGATTGGTTTGTGGGGAGACCACTGGATGAACAGGCGTGAATTAGCAGAAGCTGGGAGAGTGGCCAACCGGAACTTAGCGAACGCACAAGAAGTTTCTAAGGAGCAGTCAACCGCGAAGTTGTCGGATCGAAATGCGGTATTTGAAATTGTTTCGAAGTTTAAATACAGAGATAGGTGGAGTTCGGGTGCAACAGGACCAGGATCTAGGAAGTTCCTGGCGAGGTGGAGAGGACCTTATGTGGTAGTGGATCACCGTGGTCCAGTATATCTGATCAAGAATGATGGGAATGAACATCGAGTGCACGGAAGCTATCTTTGTGAATGGTATGCACCCTGAGCCGGAGCAAATACACACCAGGAGCATCGACGTCGCCGAGGCCAATGAGTATATCGTCGGGAGAACGAAGAGAACCTGAACGGCTGTTGTTGCAGCTGGAACGATCGATGAGCACGATGAGCGATCGTGCCATACTACTCACATGACGGCAATCCAGTAGTGGGCGCCGGAACATATATTTTGACATCGTACAAGCCGCAGAAAAATGCAGGAAGAAACATCGGAGTGCACCGTCGCATGAAATGGTTCTTTGTACGTGGTGGAACGTGTAGGAACTGATCACTGACGTCCGTAGCAATCGTGACCGTCTGATGTTGGACACAACACTGCTTGCCTACCACGCAATGGTGCTGTCTACGCCGTTGTATGGCTATGAAATTTGAACTTTGTATAGTCGGAATTTGCATTATACGTGTGACTTTTATCTGCAGCGTCTAAGATGCATCTCGGGTATTCGGTGGTCGGACACGGTTCCGAACACTGAGGCACTTCGGTGAGCGGACACGGACGGAATTGAATTCACGGTGATACTCAGCCAGTTTTGCTGACGAGGATACGTACGTTGGAAGACCAACGATTAGATTCGGAATCGGCTAATCACACCTGTAGTTTTTTAATGATAAAGCTGCGTGAATGAAAGGTTCGTCTACACCCAGTTTGATGACATATTAATTGGTAACATCATGGAAGAAGTGCATCTGGCCTATACACGACGGTTTTTAGATGTAACGTTTAGAATTGACTCTAAGAATAGACGGATAAACGCGTTTTTGAGCACTATGTGTTCTGACCTCAAGGTTACATGTGAGTTTGCGTAGTATTCAATCATTATCTAAAGAAGTCCAAACAATATGCAACGTGTTGCACTCCCATTAACTCTCAGTACCATTAATCGTTTTAACTGCGTTGTTCACTTGTGATTGCCATTTCACTCCACAGGGTAGGTTTTTTTTGACCTGGTGAGTTGGGTTTTTGCAAACGTTTATTTATTACTTTGCCTAACTTGTTTTTTTTTGAAAATTTGAAACGGGTTCTTCAGATTATGATGCACCATGCGTCTTAATTAATCAACTCACTTAGAAATAAACACAGCTTAATTTAGCCTGTCATTAAATCTAATCAGGTTTAAATCAATGGTGTTTCAATCTAAATTTTTCTAATTCAAAAACCAACTTAATGACAACCTTCGATCCTGTTCCATCACTCTGACACAAGTGTACCATTATTCGTGCTTGTGTACACAACGGATATCGCTGTTGTCCCTGTTTTTCTAAATTGTACCGGGTTACCACTACCCGATTGTTCGCCATTTCCTTCACAGTATCGAGTGTCATCAGACTGTGGATGCAACTGATTAAAAGCCATTAAAAGCCATTAACCTAAGCTCACCGTAGCCGATCTAATGAACATTCATTGCACAACCAACGACATATAGATTTCGCATCTTAGTATTTATCTGGAATAAACAACGCTTATAACAATGATGACTTTGTGCTCGGTACTCAAATCATGGGCGTTAAGCTTAGCTAGTCACCGGTGTGCCGCCTTAACAAATATGGTCGATGTACAACCTACGGATATCGATTTCCTCCTGTCCAACCAGCTATCACTCACGCCAATCAACCTTTACCGACAGGTGAACGTCCACTTACATTCGTATCAATAGCACTTTGACTCAAATGTCACACTACTACCGATCTTAGAAGTGTGACCAACGTCATACTCAACTTGGCCTAGTATGATTGACTAGAAGTGGAAAAGAATATTAAACACTGGACGGGAACTTGCATATCCTGTCAACAGGTTAAGATAGATCACCACGTGTTGGTTCATATTCTACTTTCGAATCATATTTCACTCATGTTCACATCGATTCAGCTGGTCCTATTTCACCTCTAAACATCATGACCTTTATTCTGAGGGTAACCAACTGGTTCACTGTGTGACCAAAATCTATCATTATTCCTGAAGTTAATGCTGAAGTTAACGTACAGGTCCTTGTGAATCCTTGACTGATATCTCACGGGTGTTCCATGACTGGGCAAGTAATGGTATCGCCCGTTCTGTAAGTTCTTCGAAACGCCTGTCTCATTGAGATGCTCTCTCATATGTGCTTATCACACTGTTTTAACCGAGACGGACGAGTGTTTTCATGAACGTATAAAGACAGACCTCCATTCAATCGATGCAACTCGCTAATCACACCGAGTCCTAATTATTTTCAATGCTACACAATTCAACCGATTCACAGTCCGTAACTTACCTCTTCGGAGGATAATGAATATCAGACGACAGTTGTTTTTGGGACGGTATTCTGTTTGGACGCTTGGCCAAAATTAGATGAACGAAGCTTGGCACGAGTTGCACATGCTACTAGTGAAGCTCCTATATCTGAGATTGGGCAATTAGATGGATATACAAAGCGAAGTCGACTTGGATTCATATATTGAGTCATAGGTCCAGAACTAAAATACAGAAGAGTTCAGAGTCGGCAGCGGGGCTAATAGCGATAGCCTACTTCATTTTTTAAGCCTATCGTTATTCACGGGTAAAAGTCTCGTTCGGCGAGGGAAAGTAATTTTTAACCCGATGTTGCAGTGGCTACTTATAACACTGAAGGCGTTTGTATATGTTCGACCAGACGGAAATTAATTACGCCCACGGATTTTTATTTCGTGGTACTGATTGCATGGAGTGCTTACGCAGCAAGTCATAAACCTCGGAGTATGCAACAGGATTTTATTTTAAGTTGCAACACTGGTATTTTACGCGCACGGAAAGATGCATCCGAAAAGTTACCTTCATACAGAGAGCACTCCAACCGTCCAGTGGTTGATCGTGACCACCAACGTATTATTCCGCACGGTCGGAAAACCCGCAATAAGTCTCAGACGTTTGATGTGACTTGCATTACATTCATTGTACATAATAGTAGTTAGACTGAGTCGTCACCGTCCCAAGCACTGCGCCACCGGACTGGGTTATTCTTTGCTGTCAAGTGAATCAGAATTCTGAGCTGTTGACTCTGTGTAGGATTTCGTAAGTAAATCCCACATCTTGTTTTCTCGAGAGTCAGGATTTCCAGTCAGAGGCTTCAGGTGGAGCGCCTCGGGATAATGCTGTTCCTTTTTGTCTCATAGGTCGAACTGCTGGTCAGAGAGTCAATCTGAGATCCTATATATCCGTGTAAAAACGGGCGCGTGGACGCAATATGCTATTTGTCGGGACATGGAATTTGCGTACCCTGCCGAATCGATGCAGCATCGGATGGCCAGAACGTCGTACTGCACTGATCGCCATGAAGCTGAACCGCTACGATATCGACTTCGCAGCCTTGAGTGAGATAAGCATTGCACAGCAAGGTAGCTTTCGGGAAGCAGATGTTGGGTACACAATCTACTGGATAGGTTAGTCGACAGGATATGCTGAGGATTACGGTGTCCCTTTCGTAGTCACTGGCTACATGAAGTCTTTGATGACGGACGAACAGCATGGCATTTGTGTGCCACCTGGTCGATGTCAATCTGTTAATATTCTTAGTGTTTATGGTCCAACTACTTGTCACACCGATGATACAAAAAATGGTTTGATAATCAACTTCTCGTTGGGATGCGCTCACCATCGGTGAGTGGCCGGCCATTCGTTCTAAACAGTTTCTACGTTCGTGTTTGGAGCGAGTCAGCAACCTGGCCGAGAGTTCTCGGATACCATGGATTTGGAGCAGTCATTGAGGAGGGTGATCGTCTGCTATACCAGTATATTACTCACAAGTTCGACACCATGCATACCCCATTCCAGCTGGAGGAGAGCGATATCACAATGTGTGTTCACCAACGCGGCTCTCGTCCTAGTTTGCTTGACTACTTTGCGATAACGCAACATTCGCGAAAAGTAGTTCACACGAGTAATATACGGGGCTGACTGTAGGGCGAGCCATAGACTGGTCAAGACTATATTGTCTATTCGTATTTGTAGGCTCGTCAATTGCAAATCCTTTGCAAAGCGACGAATTCTAAATGTTGGGAGGCTGGAGAGACCAAAGACGAGGACAATGCCTCACCGTGCAGTTGTGGTTCGTCAAAAAGACGCCCCGCTGACGGTATATGGCAACGTCTCAAGCAGCAGTAAGCGACAGCGACCTTTGGGACAAGAGGTATCCAGCATCATAAACGCCTGGAATTATTCAACCACGGCGATGTAGTTATGTAGAAATTAATACAACAGATGAATGAACCGTTTGTCGTCTTCACAATGGACCCAGAAAATAAAGACAAAAGAACCACATATCAGAGTGCTTTATCATCAACTTGTCCAACAACTTTGGGGAATCCAGCACGACTGGTGGAAAAAGCAGGATGAGTTGACGCAGAACTATGCCAAGAACTGGCAACATGAAGGGTTCTATTATACGTTTGAGAAAACAGTATGCCCATCTGTCCTGTCTAGCAAAGCACTCGCTGAAAAGGATTCTGCTGTTATCTACAGACGAGCACAGGACATCAAGAGAGTCAAGTTTAAGCACGTAGGTGGCGTAATAAACCGGTCGGTTAACAACGACTGAGAGACTGTGAATACCATGCCACAATGAAATACGAACCCGTCAGTTGCTCTCATCTCAAATTTTGGAGAAATCCAAAAGACTTAAAACAGCTGTTAAATGGGAGGGCGGCAAATCTAGGAGAAGTGCGGAGAACACATGCCAGCAACCGCATGCACCGTAATACATTTTACCTGGGCATTTGTTTTCGTAAGCCGTGGGGCGTTGTTGACGGTGCTGGACAAATTTGAATGCCTGGTATATTCGTTGATTTTATTGAAGTGTTGCACGTTTATATGAAGACAAAGTGTAGTTACGTAGATCGAACTCTGAAATTTTCGAAATTGTTGCTGGCGTGAATCAGGACCGCGTGTGTAGCAGCAAACACATGTAGTTAATACTCCACCACATAACTAACATTTGCTCTTCAGAACGAAGACAACGGTGTTCAGGTTGATCACTGCACGGATGGCCACTTGCCGAACATTCGGCGTCTCGACGTCCCAAACTGGCTACGCACTTCAACGATGCGAACGTTGTTATTCGCATATGATGGTGCGCTATTCGCACACAGCGCAGAGAGAGTTCAGCAATTGGCTACGACTTTCGCGACTGCAACATCCAGATTTGGATTAGATATCAACACAAGCAAGACATTTTCTTTCTCTCAGTCTTCTCCTGGCAGTGGTGCTATGCTCACACCTGAAATCCCCGTCAATAGGAACATTGTGGTTGACTGTGCAGATTTCTCCTACATGGGTAGCAAACTGTCAAAAGATCTCCCCATGGACATTGAGTTGCAAGTTGGTGTGGCAAGCAGCAGTGCTGCTCCTGGGCATCTTGAAAGACGTGTGTGGCAGAACGGCATACAACGCGGCTTGCCTACCACGCAACGGTGCTGTCTACGCCGTTGTATGACAGTGGAACTTGGGCATTGTATAGATGGAATGCGCGGTATATGTGGGACTTCCGTAAGCAGCGTCTAAGATGCATCTCGGGTATTCGGTGGTCGGATACGGTTCCGAACACTGAGGCACTTGGTGAGCGGACACGGACGGAATTGAATTCACGCTGATGCCCAACCAGTTTTGCTGACGAGGATACTTACGTAGGATGACCAGCGAACGGAAAGTTAATCTGCTGCTGCGTGGACAACTGATATCTTGGTGGTCAGAAGCTGTGACACCAGGATCTCATCCATCTAAATGTTTTGCGTTGTAATATCAATTTCGGATTTCGAGAGGATTTAGCCCGGAACTGAACCACCTGGATGAATACGATCAAGGCGTGCGTCCGTATCTTCTTTGAGTGACAGTTTCTCGATAGTGTACTGAAGTGCACAGTACGTGAGAAAACTGTTAATGCTATCGTTCATGGTGATGTGATCATATGGTGTTGCGATGGGGGCGGCCACGAATGCGCCTCAGATCGGTGCGTCATCAAATTACTCATTACTGGTGAGTAGTCGGGGGCTTGTTCAACTTGCAGGTGCTCATTGTCAGTACATCGTCAGCTGAGAGATGCCGAATGCGTTAGGCTCAATTAAGTCAAGTCAGTTTCATCTAGTTTTCCGTTCCTATCAATCGACAACCACGTTCGCTTGATAAATCACTAGCTCGTGTTTTCAGAATCCTTGGTCATGATGGCCTTCTTCCCTTCCTCTTCCTCAGCTTTATATGTGCACTGAATATTTAGATTTTCGTTTGGTTTTCCATCCAATTGTGGTTTTTTCCTCTCATGCTGTCCAGGGTGTAATATTATGTACTCCTGTTTCAAAAATATCTACAATGGTTTTCTTCCCAGCTGAGATCTAACTACTGAACTCTCTCCATTTGTTGTATCCTAGAGACATGGGTTTCATTTTCATACCAGCCTACCATCTGGTTAACCATCACTGTGCGTATGTACCACAAAGACTTATACTCACACGCCTCTTGATCCTATTCTTTTGGGTTTACACTGAATACGTGGCATGTGAGTGAAACCACATGTGATGTAGCACAAGCCACTTGTGGTGAATTATATGCGCACACGTCTCCTGGCTTTGGTCAATGTGACTGACCAATCCGCAAACGGATGGCGTTAGCTGTGTTCCATCTCGCATTTTTCCAATAAACATGCTCGTCCCTGCCTATGTGAATTCCACTACGACGGTGTGTGCTACATCACATGCACCAAACTCCGTCGGGAAATTGCAATCACGTTTCTAATCTGTTCTCAAACAAAATGCTTCAGTAACCATCAGTCTTCTCTGCTTCCTGCGTCCACTTTGGTCTACTAGTAGACGCGACCCTGATTAGTCTTTAAGGACACACTGATCTTGTAAAGTCTCCCAATATTATTGCAGTTATGCGGGGTTCGATGTTTATTGGCTACTGTGACATTCGTGTGAGAACGACAATCCTCACGTGAGCTACTGCCATCTTACTTTCCAACCATTATATGGAGGAGTAAAGTCGGTGGACGAGCTGTGCTTGGATGTGAGTTATGCTTGAATTCAGGACAAACACTCTCCTGATTACCTAGTATGAGGCGGCGAGCTTTTGTCCGATACTGATGAGCAATCCTTGAAGAGGTACTATTGCGTAGAACCTGTAACTGATTATAGGAGTGTCGACTGATCAATGATTGTCTAAGCCTGTTCGTCAAGTGAGACGCAGTCACTGGCGCCACCTCCGTGTCAATGAACGGAACGCTCACCCCAATCTCAGTGTCCATGAGATTTGCCATCTCGAATGAATTACAGAGATCACATTGATGATCGAGTTTTGTCGCCGAGACATGTTTCCCCGTAGCTTTACTGGTCCTCATTTTAAGGAAACAGAGGATATGACATGTTTAATAGTGGCGAGAATGATGCTAGTGAAGCATCAGCGATCTGAGTTTGCAGCCGAATGTTCCATCATTCACTGAGCGAATATGAACGGAATGGTGGACGGCTAAATCCATGGGATAGAAAACGTGTACGAGACAGTTAAATCTGCCAAATAGATATGTCTACACGATCTACCATTGACAGAAAACTTTGAAAAATTTCTCTGTCCTACATCTCTCCTACACGAACAGGTGTATCGACGGAATGCAATATGGTCATACGAAAAACGCAAATCGCACGGGCTCGTCAGATTAATGCACCTATCTGACAAACTGAACATGTTCTAAGGTGCACTCAATTTTGGGTTCGGAAACAGTAAAACAGAGAGATCGGGCTGATGTTATGCATAAAGTCAAAGCAGCCTGTTAAGATGCTAGGTGATCATGGTATTGAGAGTAAGTTGAATGAGTTCAGATGTAGGTCGACCATCGTACGCGCAAGGTGAAATTTTCAGTCGGTGTGTGTTACCTCTAACGCAGATCAGTAAGCAGGCGTGGGAGCAAGCAAACGTGATTGCAAGCTTCAAGTGGTTTCCTCATTTGTCTTCGTAGATGGTCATCTGGTATTTGTGGAATTATTTCACATATTATAATACAAGTAGGTCGAGGGTATTTTCTGGTGACTACAATGTCCTCATGTTGAGTATGGATGATGTGCCATGGAAGATACTTGATTGACTGTCAGCATATGGTCGTCCCATATACGCACAGTTCACTCGGGAGATTGGAATGGAACGATTGTTGTTCACCGATAAGATGACTGCTGAGTAGTGGAGGCTTCTGTCAATTTCAACTTGAATATCCCCTACAGCCTATCGCGGCTGTCCCATTCCCATAGACTTTCCAGTCGGCCCCTCCCGAAAATGAGAACTAAACTGGAGTTTCGCTCTCATTAGCGATCTTCAGTAGCGCATATCCTTGTCACGGCCGGGGCTAGAACTCCAGCCTTGCATAAACCGTGTTCCACACTACGCCGGTGATCTCACAGTAAGCACAACCGAATTATCATTTATGGACGCTCGACCACTTTCACTTGCGAGTGATGATCAGGCTGGCTGATCGTCTCGACGGGAAACACAGTTGCTGTCTGTTAACTCTAATCGAAACTCGAGTCATGTGCTTCTTTTCGAAACGGGCCGAACTGGAAGTCTATGGGTATGCGGCAGCTGCTGTAAATCCGACTGATGGCTCAGCCACATTCAACTCCGCACATCGAAATTTGCAATTATCTTTGGAGACCGAAATGAGTAGACAATTAACCTTTTTGGATGTACGTTTATGTCGGTGCACTGATGACTCGATTCAATGCGCGTTACGCAGAAGGGATACTTGGAATGTTCAGTATATTCACTTTAATAGTGTCGTACCACTTACCTTAAAGATAAACCTAATTAACTGTTTGACTGGCAGAACCACAAGAATTTGCACAGATGACAGCAGTAGTGAAGAATTGGCGTTCATACGTACGATATTAATACAAAATGGCTATCCAGGAAGGTTAACAGACAGAGCCATGCGACAGCGGGATGAAGGATACCAGCTGCACCTAGTAGGAAAGAAAATTATACATATTGGATTACCTTTCAATGGCAATACGCTGGCCGAAACTACCACACGTAGGCTCATAAGTACAGTTAATACATCACTTTACGCCGCTAAATTATGTGTCCACTTTATGTCCGATCCGGTTCTATGCGCATGCCTAAAAGATAAAATGCCTGTTTTTGCAGCCTCGTTTTGTATATACTCATTCACTTGTTCCTGTGGAATAAGTTATCTGAACCGGTCCGGGGACACCACCCAGCTTGGCTCAACAGTGGAAATCTGTCAATAATGCCATACTATCGCACCTGACGGATTCGAATCATTATGTTAATGTGACGGATGCATTTCGTCCAATCTAGCGAATTAAGGCGATGAGGCATAGGATTTTATTCACATATTGGAATTCACCTGTATAACCTACCTCTGTGCGTTCAGAAACTTTTTGTTCGGACTTTGGATCTGCCTTGGCCATCCCCCCACCCATTGTTCAAGTCGGTACTTGATTGCAGCCTGACATCGAATTGATTCATCACATTAACCACCCGTTCCCCGTTTACTCCCTTCAACATTCCCCTGTGAAATGTGTTATATAGATGTGATGTATTTAGCCTGATGACGAATCATTGAAAACTAGCGTGTTCGCTATACAGTATTTTTCATGAAATATTGGTGTATGCAGGGGGGTAGTCCGTCAGTATGGATATAGCAAGACAGGGAGTGGTGATACAAACTCCATACTGTTGAAACAACGCTGATCTAATGGTTAACAGGTTCGCAATAGAAGATAATGTAACGAAAAGGCGTCCAGTAAAGCACAATCTTTATTGCCCAACACGCTAGTTACCATGCCACACGAGCGCTCGCGAGTTTGAATCACAATTCCAGTCCACAACACCCCCTGGTTTCCGTTCACGCGTCGTGTGCACTTCTACCCGGTTTAGGTGTGTGATTGGCGCCTTCTACCCGGGGGTTTTCTGCCTGCTATTCTTCGTCCGTTGATCCGATTTCCTTGAGCGATAACTTGTCCGATCGCTCGTGCTGTCCTCCGTCTGTCTCCTGTGGGCTTTGAACGTACTCTACAGCTGTGTCGAGATATTCCTGAGAGTGTTAGAATAATCACGCCTTCAATTTGGTCATTCATTCTATTTCGGCTGCCACGTCTCGCCCGTTGGTTCGATCCGGTCGAGCGATGACTCATCCGGTAGCCCACGCCGTTCTCCATCCGCTCATCGTGGGTTTTTGAACGCAACTCCCCCCTGTGTTGGGGTATTCCGCCGAGAGTTGGAATGCTCGCACTTCCTGCCTGACAGCCCCCCACAATAAGTTCAACGAGCAGGATAGAACTCAAAGGCAAACCTCACGTTGTTGGAATATTGATATTTTTGGATCATCAAAAGTGATCTTGTCACACATTGCTGCACGATCAGTATATCATTAACTTTGTCTCACTGCTAAAATCCGTTTGGCTGCGTTTTTGTATGGTTTATCCCCTTCGAATCCCACGAAAGGTTTTTAGTTCACAGACGTAATTACTGTCATTCAGTTCCACTTCTTTAGTTAACGTTGCACTTTTAAAGTAACCCACGTACAAATCACGAACATTGAAACTTGTGCGTCAGTGTGGGTACTTTTTGCCATGTAATGGCCTTCTTTTGTGTGAGCACTGAAATCAAAATCCCTGTGAATCACAAAACTTTGTTCAAGTATGAATCAGAAAGGTGTTCAACACTCTAGCATGTGCTTTAATACTAATTTCGGACCCACTATCCGTACTTCTTAGCTTTCTTGACTGGTCAATAAGCGGTTGCGATAAAAAAAAATTGCATTCATTTCCACATGTGATGTCGTCCGAATTGTGCTGTGGTGTTCGATATGTATACACATAACAAATAAAGTTCTTTCATACTGATACTAATCAGCTTCTGATTCTTGATTCGCGAACTGTCTTGGCCTATGATAAGGGAACCAGGCGACTGAATAACAGAATGAGGGAACGAACATTGACAGACAGACCATGCTTAAATTGACTGTGGAAAAACGCTGGTATGTACTGAGAGGTGTTCGCGGAAGCATTTGTTATGACAAATCGAGTAAAAAATAACCGCACTTAATCTCACAACTGTCTGAAGGATGTTAAAAAAATAGAACATGTGGACCACACGCAAACAGAAAGAAATCTTACCTTACGCGTAGCAAACGTGATTAGTGAACCCGCTGGGACGGACACTTCGGTTGCCGTCACGTTTTCCAAAAAACAGTACCTGGAATCGGACCCTTGCATGAACGCGCGTTCGCACACTGTCGATACGTGCCGCTGTCATAAACTGTTCCACATTTTGGACTGACTGGTCTAATGATCACGTTACCACTACACCTAATCGGTCAGGCGGGTCGATGTTTACAGCAGAGCAGTCAAAAACGTTAACGCGTACGATTTACGGCGTGGCAAGTTTTCCTGCAT
This sequence comes from Paragonimus skrjabini miyazakii, assembly GCA_014338405.1. Classification (NCBI taxonomy): domain Eukaryota; kingdom Metazoa; phylum Platyhelminthes; class Trematoda; order Plagiorchiida; family Troglotrematidae; genus Paragonimus; species Paragonimus skrjabini miyazakii. The sequence continues at coordinate 11,201 of JTDE01006757.1, read as the reverse complement.
ATTATCAAGTGCGTGCTACAGGAACAGCAGATTATGAGGCGGAAAACAGAAGTCAAATGTGAAATTAAATATACTAGGAAAACATACGGCGGAGCTACTCGCTAGTCAGTCAATTGAGACATTACCATGGTAGTGCAAAACTAACATGGCAGTCTTTCTGCACACACACAGGTGGACACCAACGACTCAGAGCAACTACCTCGGCATATCGTAACAACCGGGGCTTATCAGTTGCGTAAACAACTGAGAATGCCTGCATAGGGTCTACCTGGTGATGGCTGTCCAAGAGGTGGCGGGTGAACGCTGAGGCCGGTGGTCTGTGTGGTGGTTGGTGTGCACGCTTGAGTGTCAGCTTGCACCTGTGTCACAAGTTTCGTCAATCATGCTGGGATGTGTTCCGGAATCCGAAACTTCAGCCGCCGTTCCGTCATGCCAGTGTAATCCAACTGGCAACTACATGAAAATCAGTAAATGATATGGCACCTGGCAAACGGGGGCATCTGGGGTTTTACAAGTGGAACTGGAATCCGTTTTGTGGTATAGATTAAAACGACTTCTGTGACATTATAAGTCCGTAATACAACGGCCTTCAAACGGGACTGCAGTGACGTGCCAACTTAACACTGTTTCAGCTTTGGTACCACAATCACTTTTGCTCGTGGACTTTTACTGTGGAAAACCTGGAGGTCAGTGTCTGTGAATACCTGCTGTCCAAGAGAACCTGGTTACTTAAATGCAGTTCACTCTGGACTATGTCCTGAGTACAGATCTTTCTGGCTTTTCCGAACAACGTTTTGATTAGGACTGTGTTTATAGTACCATAACACGAAACTGTTAACGTTTGAGTATTGGTCGTTCTGATTGCATCTGAGATAAACTGACCGTTGCACCGAACCGTCAGTCCTACGAATCAGGTTTATATCCAGGAACGGAAGAGAATCATTAGATTCATGCTGCCTGTTGTAAACCCTAGAAAAGATAAGCTGGTTCGTTCTTGATATAGTGGTGCGCTTGGCAGAAATCGAATTCTCCTCCTTGCAATAATTAACCCGGAAAATCTTGGTCCCAAAAATACCGCGAATTTCCCCGTATTTGCTCCCAAGACAAGCCAAAAGACACGTGCGAAAAACAGACTTGATCCGTCCCGAAAACGTCAACGACAAGGCGAAAAAATGCAAGGTATTTATATAGTGCGTAGTGACCTAAAAACATTTTTGAATCGTAAAATAGAAGGACAGTTACCGAAAAATATAGTTAGGGTCATTAGGCCACCAATGAGCATAGCGGAATAAAGGTCGGACGGGTAATAACTAACCAAAGTTACCTCTCGACGGTTCTGGGAAGTTCCACTAATTCTGATTGGATTAATCGTTTTTCTCTAGCACGGAGGTGGTTTTGAACGAAAAAAATGGACTCCCTAACACTACCAAAACGTTAGGCGGCGCGTAGTAATTCTCAACGTTGCGACCCCATTGTTGGTCCAAATATATTTCATGTCAGCATATCATTTTTACTACTATAATCATAAATTTATGTAATGGTGTGATGCATGTGAAACCCTATGGCAGTTAGCACAACTGTGGTTACACCAGTGTGTCGGACCTTTTGCTAACCCGACTCAGTTAGGAGGTCTGCTTTTTGACAACCTCTTTGGATAAATTTTTCATCAACTCCTTTAGTTAGAAACCGCTTGAGCTGGCTTGTGTTCCGGATTTTGTATTCGGATACACTATTTTTGGGTGGCTGTTATACTATAACTATCCGGACCATTGCACAGTAAGACTTTTTGAAGGCCAATGGAAACCACTGACACCGTAGATCAGCCGATATGCCATAAGATGTTTGTGCTCAGAACTTTCCAATGAGACAATGTTTAAACTGAAAACGAATTTTGTTCAATATCAACAACATCGTGCTATGAAATGTCGGTCATTTATACTGCTTTGATTATCAATTCGTAAGTCCATTCAGCTGGATTTTGTAAATAACCGCTTTTATCCAATTTGAATGAATTGTATTCATTCCCACTTGCGCAGTCAAAGCCGTCTCAGTGCAGTTGGTTGTCGAGTATTCAAGTTAAAACCAACAGTACAACTATTGCAATAACTCACCCCGGCAATCCTGTCAATACACAGTGTTATCTTGGTGATCACACGTGGAGTACCACTACACTTGCAGGCAGCCTAAGAACAGTAGTCTCAAATGGTTACGATCCTTCCCGAAATTGTGCTCCATCGGTAATAAGGTTAACGTTGTAATTTGACACCATATTATAAGACTAAAATTTTCACTCTCGAAATGTTTTCATTCTTCTCCATCTACTCACAGGATTGTATCTTAAGCGAAATGATTATACTTATCTGCTGTACTCGACTGAAGGTACGCATTTTGTCCGGAGATTCAACGAAAAAAATAAAAACGGACTGGTGTATTTATTTCGCCACTATCTGAGCAGATTGCTTGAACTGGCTAAAGCCTGTCGTAGGAGCATTATCAGCTAACGAATTCAGGTCCAAATTTGATGTTCACTTAGAAAACACCAAGTGAACATAACAGGCAGCTTGACTATCAAAAACTTTCCGTCTGATTACAACAACTGTCACACTTTCATTGTTGTCTTTGATATAGTAGACACGATGTTTGCTTGTTTGCTACGTTCTCAGATGTGTGTATGAAATTCTGTCGGCCTTTAAAATCGGTTAGATGTGCATTTTTACGTACTTACAGCTGATGACCCCACTGCTAGTCTTCTCTCGTATATTTTTACTGCATACCTAACTTCTTCCTAACGATCCAACACAACTTGAGATGTGCATAGATCTCTTTCATTCCTATATTAAATGAATCTGACAAAAGGTGGCTTAACTTCCACTTTCAAGATATGAGTTCTTACTCACAGTTTATGCATTTTGATGTTTACTCGAATCAGCGATAGGTTGTCTGAAACAATTACAGCGCTATCAAGTAATTACATGTGGTTTTGACGTTGTGAAATGGTTTTTTTCAAACAAGTCTTCCGGGTAGTACCAACGATCTTAAATGATATGAGAACCCAAAGTTGAATTGGACCCTCTGGAGAGCTATGATCTGGACGGGCCTCCGAAGGTTCCATAAATTGCAATTTCGCGTTCATGAATTCAAGCGCGCAGTGATATGCTCTGTAGATGTTCAGTCACCGTTCACAAATGTTCCGCTACACGAAAAGATTGACTATATTTGTGAGCTCGTTGAAATGAGTCACATTTCGCTGCCACTTCCGACCGACATATTGAAGGAAACTTTGCTGCTCTGTACTGAGAATGTCAGTTTCCGTTTTCTCGAGCAGTCCTACCATCAAATCGACGGAGCAGCCATGGGAAGTCCACTGAGTCCCATCTTAACAGACTTTTTCATGGTAAAAGTTGAGCAACAGCTAGCTACGGAGATAGATTTGTCATATTACAAGCGTTACGTCGACGACACATCAATATTCAGTTGATCTAAACAGATGATAGATAACTTGGTGCAACGTCTAAATAGTTATCACCTTAACTTGAAGGTTACTTGTGAATTTGAGGTCAAAAACTGTCTGCCATTTCTAGATTTACTAATAAGTCGTCGAGAAGATGACTCGGTTAAAAGAACTGTATATAGGAAATCCACGTGGTCCAGTCAATACTTAAACGTCAGCAGCTACACACCGATCTAACATAAGCGAACGTTAGTGAATACGCTTTTTACACGGGCAAGGCGAATATGTACGCATGACAGTCTTGCGGAAGAATTAGATCTCATTACTTCTGTCCTACAATCAAATGGTTACCCCCAGAAGGTACATAGATAAGCACAGTAGTCAAAACGTACCATCCGAAGAGGTGGTCACTGAAGAGAAAAAGAAGGTCTATATAGAGCTGCCTTTTAAAGGCGATTATATCATGCACCAAGCAACACAACAGTTGAGGAATTCGATTAAGTGAACCTTCAATGCAGCTTAACTCCGTGTAATTGCTCGGACCCAGAAGTTACCGATGCCTTCAACCAAAGGAGATCAGCCCATCGGTGCCAATTCACATTGTATTCACCAATTTGTATGTAATTGCGAAGAAAGTTGCATAGGCAGAATCGTTAGATGCTTGATCTCTAGAATGAACGAACATTCACCCAAATGGGTGCAGAAGTCCGTGTTACTAGAGAACGGCAATGTTGTTGAAACACGTAAGCAGCCAGCTTCCTCATTCACTAGACGCGTCATGACCACTGGTCATGTTATCGATCCATCTTGTGCATTCAGACTCGTGTTACGTCATCCTAGCCCAAGATTGTTACAGTTCGCTGAAGCAGTCGCAATCAACCGACTCAAGCCAGCTCCCTGTGTTCAGAAACAACTGTTCGTGAATTTGACCCTTCCATGGACTTAATGACCTATCCTGACCAGCTTATTAATGACTGATAGGGCGCTTACCCTATTATCGTCCCAAGCCGCCTCCGTCGTGAGAAATAAAAAAAAACGATTGACTCAGCCCTATTTAGCGTAACTGTTCAAAGCGTTCGAGACGTTTTATACCGCTTGGATCATCTGCGACCCTAACTCTTTCTTTTCGGTAACTGTTCTCTCTGATGTCTTGGGAATGTGTGGTCATTACGCGCCTTACACATACTTTGTACTTGTCGCCTTTGTCGCACACATTTTGAGGCAGAACAAAGCTCTGTTTTTGTACACGTCTTTTGACTTGTCTTGGGAGTGAATACGGGGACAGTCGCAGTACTTTTCTGGACCGAGATTTTAGTGTGAATCATTAACGGGAGGAGAATCTGAATTCTGCCAAGCGCAGTAAGATAGCAAGGATGAACCA
>JTDE01006756.1:13207-25222 GCA_014338405.1 Paragonimus skrjabini miyazakii | reverse complement strand
TTTCTGGGTGTCGGACCATCCAAAAGGAACATTGGATCTCGTAATAGTTCAGTTCAACTGGACAGATATGGCACGAAAGCGCTCCATAGCTAAGGATCAATTATTTTCTATATTTTGTGTGTGGATAACGCTGTTTTCAGTGTCTACGAAATTTTCTGGATCATTGATCGTCCAATACTCGTAATGAGCTATTTCGTCCGAAGCTTTGTAGGTTCTCCATTCCTTCCTGATTATTGTGATGTTCGGATGAAAGCGAGAGAATCAAACAATGTAACCGGCTCACTGGGGTATGATCGACGCCTAAGTATGCAGCATGCATTCATACTAGTAGCTGCGCCGTCCAGTCGACTTATGCTATGATCAACGTTGATAAGAAGAACACGGGAGAAATCAGAATAAACTTGTATTTGGACCGTTCAGGATAATAACAACAATAATAATAATATAATAAAATAATGATCTTCTGCAGTTCTGGCCAAAAATGAGATAACATACTGGCAGCCGTCAGCGATATCTGTGGCCGGTGAAAACATGGACCAGCACTCATTAGAATCATAAACATCCATGATACGAAGATGGGAGGGTTGTAGTTGAAATAGTACAAGTGGGAGTCAGTGTTTTCGTCGGATAAATGACGAGCACCAAGGTTGGCCATTTTCCGTCAGATAAGTGAGTATTGGCTCGCGTAAACACGGCAAGCTACATTCAAGCATAGTCAATAAGTAATAAACGAAACAACACGCAAGTTGGTAATGATAGGGTAGGACGTGTTACTCATGTTTACACCACACCCTAGGTAGAAACAACCAGGTGATAACGCTGACCGTTTTCCGCCGAAACTACTGTTTGAGAAACAGGCTGAACATACAATTCAGATGTATAACTAACCAACAAACGTAGCGACATATCTTTCATCAGAAATTACCTCGACATTTAGTGCACAGTGCAATGCGAACGCAACGTGGTCGAAAATCACAAATTCACTCAAATCTCCCAAACCGCACAAAATTGAGCGTTTCTGTAAGTTGCGGATACGTGTGTCACCACAAAAATGTTGATGAATGCATTTTCAGAACGTAAACTCGATTAGGAAAGCCAACATGATGCTTTTATTGAGAAAATGGCGACACATTTTTTTTAACAAAAGTGTGCATACGAACACTTTTTAGGTATAACTGATTTTTCTCACTGCAACGCAACCACTATACTCGATAAAATCTATATATTTGTCTCGTAATATGCATTTTAGTATTTCAGGAAAAATGTCTCCGCGCCTAAATGGCCGCTTCCAACTCGTTTCAGCCTTAAAGCACCACACCGACGAACTACACAATTGCCAAACCTTGCCCGGGATATTGCATCCACTCGAACTCGCCACGTTCAATTCGTGATAAGATATCACTGAAGAGGGACTTGGGCATAGGTATCTGCCTGGCGCACGGTCTGAAATGTCTATCATACTCCCAAAGACTTGACGGATTGGGGACGTGTTTGCCGTTTTATCAGCGATTTGGATGTGATCTTATTCTCTTCCGCAGTATATTGACCTGACGCCTGGTTTATAAGCTCTGTGGTCTATTGATACAGACAGGGCTATAAAATCTTATTGGACACTTTCTGAAGTTGAGTAACCCCCGGTTAGTATACGTAAGAGCAGAAACGCGTCTGTCTCGTTGCGTCGTAGATCAGTGGAATGGTCTTCTGGAAGACAGAGTTTTTCTGATCAACGGAAGGTTTCGAGCGTGATCTAGATGCTGTTGGGTTGCAGTTTACTTTTTTTTCCATGCGCCCGGTACTTCTTATTTCTCCCTTCATATCTTATACTTATAGCCTACCATCTGTTTCCCAGCATCCCTTCATTGGTTACCCTTGTCAACGACTTCTGGCTCATCGAGCCTCAGACATTGTGCTCTCCATATTACCATGACTATTGAAACGGAGATTGCTATGTCGATCACGTGGGCATTACTGGTTGACTCGTAGTTGGATTCATGAACGCAAGCCCAGCTGATGTAAGTTAAACTGTCTGTCTACGTTTTCCTGCTTCAAGCTCAACGACGTTCATCTGTACGAACAACTATGGGAAATACCTCTGGAGTTCCTGTCGCACATTAATCTCAATCCGATACGACTAAGGACGCACAATGTGATGTTGCAGTCCGTGTGGAAGCTATAACACAAGGGGTACATTTTGAATGATGGTTCACATCTTGCGGAAAGTTTCAATGTCACGCGATGCAGGGAAAATAACAGAGGAAACGAAATGGATGCGTGTGGAACTCACTTCACATCAGTTCTGGCAATTACGATTGTCGCATGCATTGGGCTTGAAGGCCGTTCCGAAGGGGGTACGGCGATCTTGGCGCTAAGTATCGGTTTTAAATATTTCCCAAAGTGGTTAAATCTAAACTTCACATAGAGTATCTGCAGTTCATCAGCTGTAAGAAAGTGTTGATGTGAACATTGGGATGCATCCGTCAAGTATCAAAAGCACTAGGTAGGTGATGAAAAACATTTTCGCCATTTTGAGGAAACAACCTATTATATATATTAGCGCACTTTGTCAAGTCTTATAAATGCGTCTTTTGCGAATTTTGAGGTGGAATACATGATCCCCTAATCCAGGAATGCCCAAGTTTGCGGCGTTTTGTGGATAGCGACAAAATGAAACTTTACGACCATACGATGTTTGCACTGCATTTCAACTAAAATACTAACTTACTCGAAAGTAAATCATGCGCGGCAGCGTTTCCAGTTTCATTGTCTACGGGAAGTCTATAAGTTCTTTTTTTTGTATGATTTCGACTAGTTATTGATGGATGAAATGGTGATTCTAGAAACAGTTGCAAATGATGTTGTCTTAAGGCCGTATCCATGTTTGGTGCATATGTGATGGCGTAAAACCGGATCTTATGTCCCACTCCAACACTGAAAACCTTTCTAACTCGACTGAGATTATGTGGCGTTCACACAAAACTGTATACGGAAAAATATTAACTCCAGCTGCCTACCGATCACTGGCAGGCACCGTTTTCGGCAAGCCAGCACTTGATAGTTAGAACGCCAGTTATCTGCCACGCTGCTGGAAGATATTCCCAACAACGTGCCATTTAACGGAATTGGAGGTGATGATTCGCATATATCCCAAACGCTTTAAATACACGCTTCCCAAAACTTCTCGCACGTGTTTGTTCTCAATGTTTTTCATAGTAAAAGCCAATCGAATGGAGCCGCCAATAGTGTAAACGCACGCTGCATACTTTGTCACTGTTCACAGTTTGATTTGATATTATGGCGCAGCTATCAGTGTGAACGCGCACTGCATAACACGTCCTGCATGCCTTCATGTAATCAGGGGGGTGAGGAAAGGTGACGGTAGCTATCCTTCTGGGTCGTTGGTGAAAATAAAAACAACAAGCTCAAACACTAATCGTTGTGGAACACCGTTTGAGACAGGTGGCTAGTCCTATAAGTGTTCATTCACCTTGACAACAAATGACCTGTCGTAAGGAAGGCCTGTTCTCTAGTTTGTCATAGACCAGCTGACAACATACGTTTCGAACGTGTTGTGCAAATGAGTGTGTGAAACTCCATCGAATGTTCAGCGAAAGCAAGAAACACCATATTCATAGTATCGCCATCATCTTCTGCTTACCTCCGTTGCTTTTTGACAGGCAACCAGGACATCCCTCTCCGAAGCTAGTGTTTTCCGCCACTGGAGAGCTTGAGGCGATCAAAGTGCTCTTGAAGACGACCGGCTGTTAGTCGCATCACCGCTTTGCTAGCCACACAAACTGGGCTCAGTGACTGTTTTCTGACAGCCCTCGCTTGTTTGCCCCCACTATGCAGCGGCGAAATCACTGCTTACTACCACTCCCCTGACTGTATGTTTTCCTCTAGGGACTGATGAAACACGTCCGTTGAGGTTACGGCTAACTTCACCACCAGATGCTGTCCGAGCCGGGACATACACCTGCATCGATTAATCTCAGTTCCACTTTTACAACATTGAACACTGATTCTACAGGACGTCGCTCAGTGTCGTCAAGCCGGTCAGGTTGCCTATCATACTGGAAATAAACGTAAGCACAATGCCGAATCATTGGTTGAGCTTTCTCAAAACTCTCAGCTCCATTTGCTTGCTGGTCTGTTAATACCGAAAGTTCTGTTCTGGTTCTTGGGCGTTGTTACATATACCCTCAAAGCACGGCTGGTGCTGTAGGCGATTCTACAAACAACCTTTTCTCACACTGCTGAGGTTGCTTCAGCCTCACAGTGTTACGCTCCCTTATGGTTTTTTGATATGCGTCATAGATGGAATGACCAACCTTATGGCTCATCCACTACCGGTGTCTATGCTTAAGAATGACACGCAATTCGGCACCAAGCCAGGGAGACCCTTGGCATGAAGACAATCATAAAAAAGGTGCAGTGTTTTCCAAAGGAGCAGATCACCTTTGATTTTATGCCAGTGTATCGCAACCGTGCTCCAGCTACCATCCTTCTTCAAGGTTCGCGCCGTCTCTCTAATTTTCCGGAATAGAATTTTCCAGATATTTTTAAGAACACCAGCGGGTATTGCCTGCGATTATCCTGTTGCTCACCATATGTCCAACAGCGCATGATGATTCCTTCCTATTGGAGACAAAATATTTGCTCGATTTATGCCACACTGCAGTGCAGACACCGCATTCAACATGAATTGGCACCTAGCCTGCGGCCGAATGTGGGCCGCCGCATGTCAAAATAAAGGCGCTTCGTCGACGACCGATCGGAAAGTAACTTAAAAGATTGGGCCGCAAAATGTTAGCAAGTTGAGGTTACCCATGATTGTGTAGTAGTAGGCTGTTCAAACTAGGTCCCTTGCAAGGTGCACTTCCACGCAATGTGATGTTGACGGCCGTTACAGTGGCACACGAATCTCCGGGACAGCTCACCAAAAAACCTGAGAGATTTTCCTGGCACATTTCTAGCCCCCCACTCTCCGGTCAAGAGGCAGACCTGTTCTGATGATAAATTTACAACTAGATGTTTTCTATCATTTCTTCGGAGACATCTTTTGGAAACGTTTTCATCGAGAGTAAGATGAAGTCGCAAGTTATTTCGGCCTGATCGCTTAAGAAGGGAGCAGCGTTCATCACTAAGTTGTCTATCACTAGCTGCTCAGCAGTGAAGACATACCCAGGTGAGATGAGGCATGGTTTTTGCATCATCTTGCGTAGTCACTCACATGTACAAAAAGCCTACAGCTCCAACTGTGGCTGGAAATATGTCAGACATTGTATCCGCGGCAACGTAGTACGGACAAGACTTGAAGCCAATTTGTGGCGGGTTAAAGTCGCCTATTATTAGAATATTTTGATGCTCTTGGTTGAGATAAAATTGGGCCTGGTCAAGATTGCCTTGTCACGTTCGGAACAAATGCGGAGTGACCTACAGACTGCGCCAGCTAACAATCTGTCAACTTCAGATAGTGATAAAGCACCAGGCAGATTCTGAAATAGAAGTAAGGATTGGGTGAGGCTAGGCACTAACCCGGAAGGTATTCAGGAGGTAAGGAACAATATTGCGACATCTACACACTATCCTGCCAATCCGAAGAAGCAATATGCCTGGTGTATCAAGCTCGGGATCAAAATGATTCGGTGAAGGGCATGGTTCAGTAATCCCGACGGCAAAGAAGTTATTAGCTAAGCAAAGCGGACGAAGTTCGGCTAGTGTATTGGCCATAATTTGGGCGTTGGTACAAGTATATTTGTCAGAAGTTGCTTTGAACAGGTACAGGTTGTGGGAATTGGGAATGGGCCGAAATTCTAACAGAACACTTTATAAATCAACAGGGGTACCACCGATCCCGAATGAGCTGACTGAGCTGTTTTTGGGACTGTCAGCTTATTAAGGAATCCACAAAGCCAGCCGCACATGCTAGGTAATCAGCTTTGAACTTCTCACATCTATAATCGAAACAACCGGGGTGGAAGGCTGTGCCTCCTAGGATTCGTTGATGCATGACGTAGAAATGCTGTAGTATGTGTGCAGCTTTCTCAGAAGCAGTCACGGCAATTTACAAGAGCCGTAGTGAAGAGACATCTGAAACCAAACTAAAGCGCGAATTGTGCACTATCTTCTGCAAGTTCACATTTTATACTTTCGTAGGAAACGCAAGAAACCTTCATTGATTAACATGGTGCGCAGTGTTGTTCCCACACGTACTAGGTATAATGTTGATAATTACAATGTGAGAACGGTCAACAGTAGTTATATTTTTCGTTGCTAGACCTCTCTGTCATCTCTCCATTTAGGGTGTATCGGAACAAATTGGGGTACCGCCGAAAGGACACAGGTTAAAGGTTGCTGAAAGAACTTCTTGCATGGAAAAACACGTACCACCCTTAGTTTTATTATATGTGCTGAGTCGGAGTTCCATATACGACTGACGACGAAAATGGAATATTGAGGCTCGCTTTGCATCCGACTACAGAGATCAAGTGCAAGTTCGCGGTCGTGATCATCACGTGACTTACGAAATGAGTCGAGGTACCCCGGAAGGTCCCGTACTCTTACGGGGTGCAACCGGGCACCAGAATGTTTATTGTTAACGACAAGCACGTCAGTGGTCACTGAACACGATCGCGACCGGACTCCAACTGAAACTGACGCCTATGGTCATTTCGGACGGCTTGGTTCGTGTTCATGCGAAGTTGTCACACTTTGAGCCGAATGATGATCAGTGGCACTGGCAGCCGGCTCGCTAGTTACGGCAATCGAATTACTGTTAGTGCTTGCCAGACCAGCAAATAGCTGCCCGGAGGATTGATAACTATCGCGATTGAATTGAATGCAGACCAAACTGGATGCCTTTTTGTGCACTGTACAGCTGCAAAGTGATATCAAGACAAGAAATACCAAACCAGAAATTACAGCCAAAGCGTTGTAACGCTTGGTCCCTTAAGGAAGCAAATTTATCAACCAGGCTACTGGTAGACCGTTTCATCATTTTACGCTATGGACTAGCCACGACAGCCAGAGATAGTGAATCAAGCTATGGTAGTATCTAACTGCTACGCCACATGACGATGACAACTTAGTTTACAGGTACAAAAGAATTGCGGTAGAAGGCAGACTGGAAAAAATGACTGACGTCTGTGAGCGAATATCGGGCTCCTACTGAAACAACAAAGAAGAACAGCAATGACATATCTTCACATTCAAGCCGTGTCTTAGAGTACAAAGTATGACCCCGAAGTGACAGTCTGGAGTGTTGTTCTCAATCGTCCAGCTCGGGCTGCCGCTGGACACATTGCGCACGGTCTAGAAGCATTTGTAGGACACGCACGAAATACGCATAGGACAATTGTGCTCCAGAATAGCCTAATTAACCGATAGGAATAACGTTTTACGGTGGTTTAGTGACCTTCAGCACTTTAAATGTGTTAAGTATTCATTGTTCTTCCCCGAAGTCAGGGGATTTTGATTACTGCATAATCCCCGCCACATCAGGTCTTTATGGGAACATCAGGTTATGATCGTTCCTGCTGCCACAGATTCTCGGACTGTGTGTAGTTTCACTTTAAACATGTCACTTCATTCCCCGCCCACCACCAAACACGGACGGACACTTTGGCGGTTGGCTACTGCACGGGAGGGACGGTAGACCACAGGCATTTTCTCTATGGTTTACTTTTTTGGTGTCAATCGGTCTCCAAGCCGCGTGTCTTCCTTCTCGAGTGGGTATTCCGTGCGAAACTTTAGACCCATTTGTTCTGTCAATATTTCGCGTATCAGCAGCAGGTCTTCCCGCACACGCCTGGATCACTGAAGAAACCGTTCAGGGAGTTCAAACTCATCTTCATGGTTCTTTTCCAGCATTTCAATTACAAGTTTCATGGCCGTCCCCAGAACAACACCAGCTTTCATATCACTGTTTTCGTGCAACGATAGACCGCGGCTCCAGTGCACGTCAGAATTGGTCTAATATGTGCAGCAAACAAAGTGGTCAGGGTTCTGGGTTCAAGTCTGCTGAATTGCCGCTTGACCAACCCCAGTACTCTACGGGTTGATATAAAGGTCCTGTCCATGTTGTCTTGTGTCCTGAGTGACGCTGAGACAACGATACTCTAGTGGCGTTCACTTTCTGCTGACCTCGGTAACCCTCTACCTATGTGGTAGGAATTCATTTCATCCGTCCTCCGAATGTGTTTGTACTCACACTTTTGGGGAATTCATTGACAGAGCCTATTTGAAACTTACCCCACTAGGAAATCAAGATCGATCAGTGAAGCATTCTTTTCCTCTGCCTATTTTATGTCACTTTAGACCTTGAGGTCATCAGCCTACACTAATCGTGATGATTCAGTTATTCTAGGGAGATCACTGCGAAACCTAAAACAGCTGTGGATTCAGGACTGAGCCCTGAGGAATCCCGCCGGCCACCTTCCGCCAGGCGTAATGGGTTCCATCCGTTTTGACCGAGTAGCTGCGGTTATCGAGAAAGTCCTCTATCCATTTTATAGTGGGGTCGGTGGTGCTGGATGTTTCGGGTTTGCTTAAGAGTATTCCCAGGGGGACTTCGTCAAAAGCTTCGCTGAAGTCAGCAATGATGACGTTTGTTGGCATCTCACTAAATTTAGCTTCAAACCAACGCCCTCTCGCTAGAAGCACGTTGGTCATACTGGGACAGCATTGACGAGAACATTGCTGGCAAGGATGTGGCAACTCGTCTGCCCGCAGATACGTCCGGAGCCTCTTGTCCAGTAAATTCTCCATGACCTCCTCAACAACAGAGGTAATGCTCACTGAATGACTGGAAGCCGACTAGAAGCTTGCGGCTGCCACCTTCATATATGGAGCAGATGGGTGACTCCTTCCACTCTGCGGGAATTCGTTCTTGTTGCCAAGTCGTGCTGAACAATGGCGCTAGTAGAGCTGCAAGCACATCTGCGAGTTTCCTTGGCACCAATGGACGCAAATCATCTGGTACGGTGACTTCTGGAGGTCGAGATTCTTCAGTTGCTGTACACACTTCTCTTCCTTGATCTCCACTGTGTTGAGCACTGAGACTTCAAGAGCAAACGGAGCGGCCGTAGGTGTTGCAACAAGGTACGCCATAGCACAATGGGCTGCCAAAGCCTCTGGCTTTGTCGCAGCAACTTCTGCTTCCATAGCCTCTACGACGACTATGAGTATGACTATTCTTCCTCTCTTTCGTCTTCACGAGTAAACATATAAAAGTTTGGGGGCTGCTTTTACGAAGCGATCCTCGTGCACTTCATGTTTCGTAAGCTTCAGCTGGCTGCATTAAGTGCGGATAATTCTGTGGCGTTTGTATCCACATCCGGTTGTCCGAAATAGTCTCAGGGTTTGATCATGTTGTCGACGACAACAGGGTCAATGGCTCTGACAGATTGGCTGCAGATCCAGAGAGTTTAAACATTTCACAACGTGCTTCTCATCCTCGCAAAAATATGTGGAAACTGACACTTGCTTGTGTCTCATTACACATTGTTTCAATCCCCCCTACCTTTGTCGTCTACAATTAGTTGAATCAACACAACACTTACCCCTCGTGCGTCTTGCATTCTGCTTTCACGTGGTCACATTTTATCACGATCTAATTGTGGAAGTATTGGATTTAGCATACTATAGGAACCCGATTTGCTGGGGTTTTTCTGTCGCTCAGCAAGAAACGTCTTTCAGCCCACATCGGATCTGTTAAGATGGAACTTACTTCAAACTTTTATTGTGAGTCACTGCTTACAGGTTTTTGACGCTCATTATTTTGTTTATTTCCCTACAGTTTGCACAGTTTGTTTTTTATTTCCCGTCCGTTGTAGACATTTTTGTTTTTTTCTTTCCGCATATTCCACAGTTTTTCATCTGATCAGTTTATATTACCAACATGAATGACCCTGAACAATGCTCTACGACCTTGGAAGGTTACTTTTTTGTTATACCTCTTTTTATGGTGGTCGTGATCCCAAGCTTCAGTTCGCTCAGGCTGAAGCCATACTTGGCTATCGACGCACCTGTTTACAGAAGTATATGAACAACTATCGCTCAAAGGTATACCGTTCAACCCGTTGATACTTCATGCTTGGAGCACCGGTTACCAGCCCCGTGCTAAAGACGTGTACGATGATGGAACTTTCTTGTCGGTTGCAGTAGACCTATCGTCTGAATGGGATACTAAGAATTCCCTCTGAAGGTAACTTCGTTTATCTGTTCAACATTCTGCAAAACTTGATTCAGATCTTTAGATGCACATACAAGGGCGATGTTGCTTAGCCGATCAACACAGGCTAGTTGTAGGTCATGCAGACGTAGCACCCAGTGTCCACTGAGTGCCGAGATCATAAATGGAACCGATGTATTCCATAGATATCGTCTTACGTTAGAGGGCGGATCAGCCAAACCCGCGGCTCCTGCAGCCTCACCAAAATATCTCCCAACAGAATTGAAGAGGATCAGTTCAATATATCTTGAACAGTTCAACAACAAGTTATCTTGATTTCTTACTTGTGTACATTCCCAATGCTAACCATAACTCGGGTCAACTAGACGGAGTAGCTATTAGCGTGAACGCATAATGGATATTTGAAGTTGCACACTTACATGGGTTTTGCAATCCGTGATGTGTTCGAACGCTACTGGTTTTGTCATCTCGATGAATCAGAATAAAGAATTTGTGCAGTAATGAATCGAAGTATGTTATATCAGTTACAACAGTTGCGTGTGAGACAAGCCGAATAATAGTTCGCCAATCACGTTTACCGGATTTCGTTCTCGCCAAATGCTCTGAAGAGATGACTAGAACTGACGTTTGTTTGATCTTGATATGGTTCAAAGGTGCTTCTTAGCGAGCGATCAAAAATTCCCGGCATTCTGTGTATGGATAACTCTGTTTCCAGTATCCCCAAAGTTTAGCAGGTGGCTTGTTGCCCACTGTTCGAAGTGAGCTATTTCACCCAAAACTCTGTAAGCTCCCCATTCGTCCATTGCTATAATGGTCTAAGGTTGAAAGTGAAATATATAAGTAGAGCAGCCGGCTTACTCGGACTTGTCTTCGGATGATGGACAGTAAGGTGGCCGTGTCTCGCCCATTCTCACAGCAAACCACACCGAACGCCTCCCGAGTTTCTCGTTTTATGGCCCCAAGTACCCGGTCTTCTGGGAAGTGACACCCACGATGACACTTCCTTTAGTAAACAGTAATCTGTCTATTTCAACGATGAATTTTGTTTCTTCCGTCCAATGCAGTCGACATGGAAGTTTCGTCATCGCACCCTCCTTCAGCACGGGGGCTTGTAACTGGTGTTCCGAACATGAAGTATAAACGGGTTGAACAGTATGCCTTTGGGTTGTAGTGTGGTCGTCCGGCGCTGACCTATTATCAACATCAAGCCACATTGATGACCCGTGGTCCGACAAGCATGGAGCCTCTGGGATGGCATTCCGAGAGCTTAAATGGGGAATATAGGCAGGCGAAGAACTGAAAAACATGCTGATAACCATCAGTGTAGTTTGCAGCTGGCAAAAACATAGGCCAGCAATCGTCTGCATCATGAGTATTCATGATCTGTATGTTGAATTGTTGTAGCTTAAATAATACAGGTGAGAAACAGTGTTATCTTGGGGGAAATAACGGATATGAAAGTGGATAACCAACCGTCAGATAAGTGAGAACCGAGCTGCGTATAAGTTACTACCAAACATAATCAGAACGCAATAACCTAGACAGCACTCAGGCTTTTAATGATAGAGTGAGACATATTTCCCCATTCATAATGTCTCAGAAGGTCCCTAGGTAGAAACACCTAAGTAGTAACGTCAGGTGCAATTGTTCTCAGGCATGACATCTTGTCGACCGTTTTCTACCCAAAGTACCGACAGAGGAACAGATTGAAAGTATACAATCCGGATAGTTAAGTAACCCACAAACGTGGTGGCATAGCTCTCATTGGAATTTACTTAATAATTAGTTACTGATAAGTAGTTTGGCAGATTTGATAATTTAGA
>JTDE01006755.1:28126-47702 GCA_014338405.1 Paragonimus skrjabini miyazakii | reverse complement strand
CAATACACTTGGACTCATTATTAAACATTGCTGCTTTTGACCCATTTAGAGGATGATCCCGCTGACCTGGCCAATAAACAACGTCTTAGTATGCAGTATGCGTTCACATTAGTAGCCGCTTCAACCTGATTCACATGAACTATGGTTAACGTCTGTCTGTGCAGTATTGGTTCACATTAGTAGCTGCTTGAACCTGATCAACTTGAGCTATGAAGAACGTCTAAGTATGCAGTACAGGTTCACACTAACAGATGCTTCAACCTTATTCAATTAGGCTGTAAATAACGCCTGTGCATGTAGTATACGTTCACACCAGTAGCTGCTCAACCCGATTGGCTTAGACTATCAACAACGTCTCAGCCTACAAGATGCGTTCACGGTAGTAGATGCTTCAACTTGATTCACTTAAGCTATGAAGAACGTCTCAGCATGCCGTATATGATCACACTGGAAGCTACTCCACCAGATTGACTTAGACTATCAACAACAACTCAGATTACAGGATGCGGTCACACTAGTGGCTACTGCAACATGATTCACATAAGCTATGAAGAAGGCCTGTATACGCAGTATACATAAAAACTAGTAGATGCTCCACCCGATTGACTTAGACTATCAACAACGTTTCAGTATGCAGTATACGATCACACTAGTAGATGTTCCACGCGATAGACTTAGACTATCAACAACGTCTCAGACTACAGGATGTGTTCACGCTAGTAGATGTTTCAACTTAATTCACTTAAGCTAAGGAGGACGTCTGTATACACAGTAAACGTTCACACTAGTAGCTGCTCCACTCGACTGACTCAGACAACCAACAACGTCTGAGAGTACAGGATGCGTCCACACTAGCGTCTCTTTCAACATGATTCACATAAGCTATGGAAAACGTCTACATACGCAGTATACGTTCACACTAGTAGATGCTCCACCCGATTGACTTAGACTATCAAAAACGTCTCAGACTGCAGGATGCGTTCACGCTTGTAGATGCTTCCACATGATTCACTTAAGCTATGGATAACGTCTGTGTGTGCATTATAGGTTCACACTAATAGATGTTTCAACTCCATTCGGTTAAGCTATGAATAACGCCTGTGTATGCAGTATACGTTCACACCAGTAGCTACTCAACCCCATTGACTTAATTTATGATCAGCGTCTGAGTATGCAGTATATGTTCACACTAGTAGCTGCTCCTTCCGAACCACCTCACCATGAACTATTTGGAGAACAAACACATGCGGGAAGTTATGAAAAAATCTGTATTTGAAGCGTTTGGGGTACATGATTATCACCATCTTCGATTCCATTGATTGCCATATTGATTGGACGTTTTCCGCACCGCAATAGATACTTGGCGTTCTAAACTTCGTAGTGTGACTGGCTGACAGGTATACCTCCCGGTGATCGGCAGGCAGCTTGATTTCATCTGTTTCCGTACGTTGTTCTGCATGAAAGCCACGCGACACCAATCTAATTAGAAACAATGCAATAATGTAAATAAAATTTACTTCTGAAGATTCTAGATGATAGAGTGGGACAGGATACCCTTTTCTTACGCCGATCCATGTACACCGAAGATGGAAACAACCATATGATAGCGTCATTTCCAACTATTTTTAAGAGCGACGTTTCATCGGCCAGTATCTACCTGAAATCTTGCAAACAAAGAGAAATAGTATAAATATCGTATAGGAAAGGAAGCTGGAAATGTTGTCACACATGTTTCACTATCAAATGTGTTGGTGTTCTTGTTGGAATGCAAAGCAAACGCAGTGTGGTCGTATATTTCCATTTCGACCATATCTGTGAAACGCCGCAAAATGAAGCACTCTCATGTGCTAGGATGGCGTATTTCATCTTGAGAATGGCAATGATCGCATTTATAAACTTGAAAAAGTGAGCTAACGTCAATAACGGGTTGTTTTCGCGAAAATGGTGGAAAAAATTTTCGTCACCAAGCTGATACTTTTGGGACTTATTCGATGTATTTCAATTTTTCCACTAACGCCGCTTATTTACAATTGATGTGCTGTAAGTACTTTGCCTGAAATTCCGATTTCAAAATTTCATAAAATATTTAAAAATCGAGGATTCGCGCCAAAAGGACCGTTTTGCCTTTTGAACGACCTTCAAGGCGAATCCCGTGAAACGGATAATTGCCTTAAACTGGTGTTGGGTCAAGATGGTTGAGTTGCTTTTTAAGCTGGAAACGTGGTATATTAGAGTAACTGACTTTTACGAAATATTGTGTGTCAAAATTACGCATGTATTGCATAATCTTCTAATTATTGTTGGCACGAGTGATAATTTTTTGCTGCAGAAATCTTACTTTGACCCCTTGTTAAGTTTCTGCTGAACACTCAATCATGACTCTGAAAACATCTGAAAGACATCCATAAGATTGCCAGCAAACACTCAGAAGACAGTCGTGCTGCCTTGAAGCATATTAGTATGTATTAAATATGATCAGTCTTGTGTACTAAATATCAAGTTAATACTCATTACCCACAGTGGTAACGGTGAGGACATTAAAGCGTACCGTACGCTCAAACGTTTGCTAAGTGACCTACGAAATCTGCAGCATCAAAGGATGCCTTGTGTCTAAATACTAGTGGCTGCTCCATTCGATTGCTTTGCATTGCGAAAAATGTCACTTAAAATGAACACGCGTATAATTCAATACAAAATATTATAATGTACAGTCGAAACCAGTAAGCGCATACGAGTTGAAATCGAATTGGTGACGGAGCGTGCTGCTGTGTTGTCGTTGCCGTCTAAGTTATTATTTGTGCAAGTAGTGTGCATGGATTGCCGGGCCTTTGACTCATGTTTGTTTATTGTTGTTTCCTTTTTCAGGACTGTTGCTGAAACCTCCACTTTGGAAGAACGTCTTCACCCGGTGTCCCACGTCGCTCCGAAGTTGGTCCGTAAGTGTCACGGAATATCACAGCAAAGACGGCCGGCTTGCATGTTACAATATCTATTTGAAACCCTTTAAAATAGAGAATGCGCAATGTCTCTGACTTTCTTCAGCGGAGAGTACAGTTGTTGGCTCACGTGAGTTGCTGACGTTCCATCTGAGAACTGAGGCCGTTTATTGAATGAAGTCTTCAGTTTTGCGTTCATCCAATCTGACACCTGCAAGCTAACTTTGTGTACAACCGAAAGTAAACTCACGTTGTTCAGTGACATCAGAAGATAAACCGTTCCAGGTGATGCTGGATTGCAGTCTCCTGGGCTCGTGAACAACGGATGCGTTTTCTGCAGATTGGTCTAGGTCAAAATCTCCGAAATGTTATGGATAGGACAGCTTTTTCAAGTTTACCAGAGGGCCCGAAACGGTGGGTGAATTGGAGCGAACTAATGGAAATAAATTAAATCGCCCGCCAACCGTATGATAGGGATTGCAGCTGCTTGCCAAAAACTGGATACTCGGATATGCTGGCGGTTTGCATGCAGTCGGAGTGAGATATCACTTGATCGGTAAAACAGTGGCAACCGTTCTTCGACACGGTTTTACCGCAGCGTCCATAAGGTAATCCTGCTTGAGATTTCTTTACCTACTTTGATTGCTTCTTGCCTGTAATGGGGGTAATAGTAAAGTCGGATGAAGATAAACCAACCTTCGCACGTTTCATTTTTTTGCTGACGGAGGCGAGGATGCGATTTAATGAGTTCACTGCCGTGGGACTGCTGCCATCATGCCGTTTTGCCATTGGGTGATACAGTGCTTCATACTGGCTGTTCACGTTGGCTGCAGCAAGATGCTGAAGCAGCTGCTAATTGGAAAGTTACACCCCGTCAACTAGCCATCACAAGTAGGGGTACAAACTTTCCAAGTGAAAATAAACAATATAGAATGCTCTACTATGCGGAGAGACATGCCTACGAAAGACCAAAGGAATGTAAATGAAAGGAAGCCAGATAGGGCAGTAAAAATTATACTGCCGGACGCCTTGCATATTGTCCACAACAAGAGCGCTACTACCATGTTGCGCACGCCCCCGTAGTATTCCACACGATCACTTTTGAAGGCTCACCCTGCAGTCGGCCATTGTTTCCAAACGCAGTTGTCTGTCCAGATGCTTTTGTAGTAGATTACTGGAGAACGTGGTCATGCAATAAGAAATGTTTTTGACGTACAAACCGAGATCCACAACTTCACAACGATCACGTCCTTAAGTTGGCGTTTCACATTTTCGCACTGGCCACTCGCTGTGAGTTAACATTTTCCGAATGGCAGTGACTAGACTGTCTCTCGGGTGAATCCGCTTCCTTATCCGTCCGTTGGCTTCTCACACCCAGTTAGTTGTGCGGTCACCGAAACGGAAAGCATCGCTTTGTGAATGAGTAACTCATTCAGGCATGACATAAAGCCAGATTCACAAAAAATAAACCACAAAGTTTCCATCGCTTCGAATGATGGTGTGCAATCCACGTTCAAACCTACAATATATTGTGTATCACAGTGCAAATTACGCTTGGCCACTGGCTATTCTGGCTATTCGTTCAAACAGACATCCACTGCGGAGGGAATTCACTTTTTAGTGAATATTACAAACGAATGTCACCCAGCAACATGCCCCTGGATGGCGTCAAGTATACGTAAATGGCACAGCATCATATCGCAATCGAAAACGACATGGGCTGCCCTCATTTGCTCAGCCACTTTATCCATGACAAACGTCTCTGTAGATATGTGCTCCTCTATCACCTCTCGAAAAATCTCAGTCTACGCACTGAAGCATACTTGTCATTACGAACGTACCCGTAGATTACGAGTAGGCCATGTCCCATCCCATCGTAAACTAAAAACTGATACAACTTCGGACTTGAGGAGTTTTATGATGTGCATATGCCTGTTCGTCCGGTGGGTGGCATCAAAATCCACCGTATGCGGAAGACACCTGAAGGGCTCAGCCTGTCTCTGCTGTGCAAAACATACACACACGTTTTAGTTGCCTTCATCCTGCACAAAACGAAAAATACTTTTTGAATTGACGTAGTAGAGCACATCCGGAAGGTTCTCTGATGTCCAGAAACGGACGAGTATACATGTAAATTTGAGGAAGGTAAAAAATGTGAAAAACGATGAGAATTATGCAGTACAAAATACTGTAGAAAGTGCTACGTAACTCCTCCGTAGGGTGTTAGTTATGGTAAGGAAACGCTCGAAAAGATAATGAGTTATGTTACTCTGTGCAGTCTGCAAAACGGACAGGAGGTTTGTGTGGTCGTCCGAAACGTTTCTGTGGTGCAGAGTCTAAAGCAGTTGTACATCCTTAGCAAGATTAGTGGAGTCTGGAAGTGTCTATAGGGTTTATGGAATGGATTGATTCGGAAGACGTGGATGGGACGAAGAGGTGGTCATAGCCAAAGGAGGAGGCAAATCTGAAGAGTTCACATCAGCCACTTTTAACCACCAGACGCTTACTGAATTGCGAGTACCGTTAGGATTGATGATAAAGTACTTGTCCTTGCGTTCAAGCACTCTAAACGGGCAGTCATAAGGTAGCTGTGGTGACATCTTTTATGCTTCGGCTCTGATAAACATGAAGGGGAAAGTGCGTAGATCTTCGGGTACTTTAGTCTGCCTCGGGGTCATCCTTGTCGGGATGGGTTTCAACTTGTGCATGTACACTTACAAACGCCTGACGTGGGACGTTGGATCTATCTTGCCGGTTGTTCTTAGATCCATACCCATTTCTCCTGGCAGGCGTAAGATGCTGCCGTCGACGAGTTCAGCCGACGTGCAGCCGATGTCTTCCCTGATGGTGTTACGGACGCCGTACAAAATGAGTGGTAAGTTTTCCGACCATTCTGAACGAAATGTCGTAGCAATGATAGCGGCTTCAAGTTGATGATGGAAACGTTCCACCGAGCCATTTAGTGCTGGATGATAGGCGGCCGTTCGGAAGTGTTCACAACCGAGTAAGTGCTTTAGATCGCGAAACAGCGTGAATGTGAACTGGGAACCGCGGTCAGTAGTACTGGAGGCATACACGCCGAAGCATAATATCCAGGTTTCCACAAACGTTTGTGCAATGTTAGCAGCTGAGATATCGCGTATGGGCGTTGCTTGCGGCCATCGTGTGAAGCGATCAATGCAGGTCAACAAATGCGTAAGACCGTTTGAGGGTGGAAGTTGGCATATTATGTCAAAGTGAATGTGTTCGAAGCGGGCGTCATGTACACTGTAAGTGCCTGGCGTGGTGTTGGTGCGGCGGTGTACGTTACTTCGCTGACAGGATAAACATTGCTGGGCCCATTCACGTGGGTCCTTGCGCATGATTAGCCAGACAAAACGGTCGGTGATTGGTTTGACGGTAGAACGGATGTTAGGATGAGAGATGGAATGAAATTGGCTGGAAATGTTTCCACGGTAGTTATGGGAAACATGAGGTTTAACGGGTGTTATGTCACACCAAATTTCTGAGTCGCAGTGAAGCAATGGTAGGTGAACAAATTTTCTAAGGGCGGAGGACAGCGTAGTTGATTAAATTCCACTTCGTTTTGTCGAGCTGCTGCTATGCCTTCTGAATCAATAAGAGATGTGGATGAATGATGAATATGCGCGCGAGATAAAGCGTCTGCGGCGAGGTTGATGGAAGCACTGAAATGGGGGATGTGTATCGTGAACTGACAGAGAAAGTCTAGATGGCGTGTTTTTCTCGGGGAGTACCCTCTGGAGAAGCGCTGAAAGAGTGTGTCAACATCGTGAGGTCCGTAAAGATAGAAAACTGACTGCATATTTACCACAGATAATTCAATGCGAGTAAACTTTGTTTGCTTTGTGATAGTTACTGTAGTTCCCAAGGGCTGTGCTACACCCTGTTTTCAAGAATGTCTTTTAGATCAGCAGACGTCCGCTTACACTGAACAAGAAAAACCGACTAAGTCCGGGACCCTTTGACCTCTGCTTCGAACCCGTGTATCGATCGTTGAATCACTGAATCGCCGAATCTTGAGAACTGCCAGACAAATAATGAGAAGTTCAAGCTTTCAGTGCCATCAAGATATTTACCTTCGTGGAACCAGCCAAAATTCGTGAACACTTCATAAGTACGATAAGGCAAGGTGAATGACTCCCTGTGAACCGTCTAGATTTATTATTACCGTGCGGAATATAACGGGCGCTAGGGTTTATGAAGAAGTTTGCGACGCGTGTAAATATTTCATTCTCGTCAGTTTTGTTGACTTACCTCCCGCGACACTTGTTACTAATTACGGTCCTGTGTTGTGTGAGAAAAGGCCTGTTTAGTTGTATGCTCTGTCGAGTTTAATCACAACCACCCCCTTAGTCGTCGCACAAATCGAAAGCATCCCGTCACTGATGTGAACAACTGTAGTTGTCTGTTCGAGTCTAAAACACCAGCTACTGATATTAAGCAGCACGTAACGAATGGTTATGGCGAGATCATCACGACCGGTGATATTGGAAACGCACCACTCAAGCTGAAGTAGGTGTAACGATTTGTACAGTATTTTGTACTGCATACTTCTCATTGTTTTTCACATTTTTACCCTCCTCAAATTCACATGTACACTGGATCAAATCATATGAGTCGAATCAATTAACAATACAAATTACACTTCCAAGGTCGCGAACTCTGTGTATCCTCTCTGCGTTCAGAATCATCTGTGTACGGATTTCAGGAGAGCTAACGACTTACGGAATCCGCCTTAATTTCGGTGTATCCCCGAACTCATCTGTCGTCGGAATTATCTACGTTGTGACTTCCAAAGTTACTTGGGGACAAGACGACTGATTGCATCAGTTGGATACTTAGGTATCATTCATTCCGTGTGATGGAACTCTAAACAACGCACCTTTACGAACTACTGCAAGTCAGTTGTTCTCGATTTTTATCATCTTTTGATTTCGAATTCACACCTGCATTGTATATACCGTTTAGATCCACTACATAAACAGATGAGTCCGAATTTTTTATTTTGCCTGTTACACACACCCTTTTTTATTCAGTTACCGCTAAGCTCACAGGACACCATGTTCTCTTGCGTGGCCACACAGTTGCCTACTGGCAATATTTCAGAAGTAATTGATATACTCTACCCTATGCCAGACGAATCCCCATATGATAAACTGGTGGCTGCAGTTTTAAAGCGTACCACGGCTTCAGACGAGGCCAAACTGCAACAGTTGCCTTCTGGTACCTAGTTGGGTGATCGCACCCCCTCTCAGTTGCATTGCCACATGCGATCCCTGAGGGGTAACGGCAACATAGACGATCCTATCCTTAGGCCACTATAGACCAAGTATCTCCGCTCAACAACTCGGTCATTTTGTTTGTACAAGCTCTTGACACACCATCGGAAAAGTTAGCAGAGGTGGCAGACAAGGTTCACGGAAGTTTCTCCAAACGTTCCATCAGCCACTTACGTGAAGTGCGTCTAACTCATGCTGAAAATGCTTGATGGCCAGGTAAATGGCTAGCAGTTCGCTGCCGAAGGTGCTGTACCTCGTTTGGGAAGGTTTTAGTTACCGAAAGAATAGGGATAATGGTCTGATGTTATTGCCAAGGATTTGCTGCAAGATAGCTTCGACAGTAGACTGGGGTGTATCGGTCTTTAGAACCAACCATGCATGTTCATCATTACTCAGATAGCCGAGAGATGTGGCGTATGCTAGAGTCTGCTTGACGGATGTGAAAATGGCGGTGGATTCTGAGGTGAAGACGAACGTTTTGGAGCTACTCTTTATCAAATCGGTAAGTGGTTTTAGAATGTCAGAGCAACTGTGAATGAAGCGACAACAGTAATTGGTAATCCCCAAAAATCGATGGAGTCTTTTGATAGACTGAGGCAATGGATACTTCGAAATAGCGTTGGCTTTCTCCGGTAGTGGTTGGATGCCGTCTTTATTAACGCGATGACCGAGAAAGTCAACGGCAGAAGTATCGAAAACGCATTTCGTTTCACTCATGTTGACGCCGTAGTGGTTTAAACGTTTGAATACAGACTTCAAACGAGACAGATGCTCCCGATCGTTACTGCTGGCAACCAGTACGTCACCAATGTAGACGAACACAAAGTCAGGTCCGCGTAGAACTTGGTCTATGAAGCATTAAAAGGTTTGGGCGGCGTTCCTGAGGCTAAAGGGCATACGAACAAATTCAAACAGACCAAATATAGTTGTGATCGCTGTCTCAGTGATGTCGTCGGGAGATACAGGAATCTGATGATATGTTTTGATCAGATCTATTTTGGAAAACGTCTCTTTCCCAGATAGACTAATGAAAAATCCACGAAAGTGCGGAATAGGATAGCGATCCGGCACGGTGAGAGTGTTCAGCACGCGGTAGTCACCACGTGGCCTTGAGTCTCCCGCCGTCTTCTTGGGGACCAAATGTAAAGACGATGACCGCGGGCTGTTTGAGGAACGGATGATTCAGAGACACAGCATTTCCGCCATCGCAATTTTGAGTTTCTCAGGAGGCTGTCGGTGTAGACATGCAAATCTAGGTGGTCTTTTAATGATGATGTGATGAACAACCTCATGTCTGGGCACCGTTGTATCAGATGCTGGTCGGTAAGTTCCCGGGAATTGTTTCAACAGAACTGTATACTGATTGGCCTCCGGTAAAACCGTTCGAAGTCCGATCGAATTGATGGTGGTGGCTTCACCTTGGGCGCACAAGGTCGTGGTGCTGTCTACCAGTTTTTGGCGACTGAGGTCAACAGCCAAACCGTACTTCATGGGGAAATTGACGCCGGTGTCGACCTGCAAGCTTTGGCGAACACCGGCGGACCTGCCGTGACTATGTGGTGCCTCGTAGAACCTGTGACGGCAGGTAAAGATGAAGACTGTCGGAAAATAGTCGGATACCTGTCGGCTAAGAAATTAAAAGAAGTTAACTTCGTGGGGCTTTGATACACGGGACTGATTGATACCGTATCGATCAAAATTCCGGTTACGGTAAGCTTTGTCGCTTGACCAACTAAACGGCGTCGTCTGGAGTCTACCAAAAGGTCGAAGTGCCCGAGAAGATCGATGCCCATTATCGCCAGCTGAACGTCGGCGATCGTGGAGATCCAGCGGAAGGGCCTACGAAGACCTGAGTTGAGTGTGCGAGAACGCTGACCGAACACTTTAATAGTTCTTCCATTGGCTGCGCGAAGGTTAGATGTGACCGACCTGATGAAGTCGTGAGCTTCAGGTGGAATCGCGCTGACCTCAGCATCTGCGTCGATAAAATAGCGTATTCCCGATTCGTGATTTCTAGAAAGAACAGATGACCAGGAGGACGGGCTACGTCGGCAGCCATGAGAATATATTTGCTGACTGTACCAAAAGGGCAAGGCCGTCGGCATCGTCGGGCGTTCTTGCCAAACTGCTGGCGTTACCAGCAGTGATCGGGATTAGCGTTCGGTAGCGGTTGGTAAGGAGCACGCGACCCTGAGCGGCTATTGTGTCGTCGAGTGGGTGTAGTCGAGCGTGACCTCAAACACTGCGTCGTTAAAGCCTGAATTTACTGAGTAAAGCTAACTACTTGAGCCTTCAAAGTGGCAGTCACGTCATGACTACTCGAAGCGAGTTTGGGAAAAGTGATGCCGCATGTTTCCTTGATCCGGTCGGCTGTGTCGGCTAAAGTTGACAAGGCTGTTGACTGGTTCGCGCTGAGGATGCTTTGTATATCCTTGGGCAAACGTTGGAGCCACATCTCTTTCAGAAGAGCATATTCTACCTGTGTCGTACCCGCTAACCGTTGCATATGACGAAGCAGCTGAGATGATTTACGTTCACCGAGCTCAGTCGCACTCAAGGATTGAAAAATACGTTGGCGATCTGACAAACCAACGCACGTAATTATGGCTAATTTGAGTTGCTCGTAAGGTTTCGTGGAGTCCGGTAAATCCAGACTATCGTCCACTTCGTCAATGACGTGAGGTGGCAGTGCCGCAACTACCTGGTGGAAACAGAATAGCTCTGAACTAATTTGTCGTAGCGCGAATGTGGCTTCTAATTGGGCAAACCACGATTCAGGATTGTTCTGTCGAAATGGTGCGAATTGTACGGCCAGTACATTGACCGAAACATATGGCAAAACGTAAGGTTGAGCATCCATTATAGCGGAATGGATGATGAATCGGGTTAAAAAATCAAGTGTATATGAAATATATAAAAAAATAGTGACTCACAGTTATACAAAAGATATGTATATCTTTTTTCCCCAAAGGCATACCTGTAGGGAAAAAAATATTCGAAGAAGCTTACCAATGTACAGTGGGCCGAAAAAAAATTCTGGAGAAAATCGATTAGTTTACGGGCCCACCAATATAGTGTACGGCGCACTTATAACTCGTTTCCCCCGGGTACGAATTAACCAGACGCGAAATACAAAAGGCCGTTGAGAGAAGAGACCGAATATTTATTACTCGAAATATATAAAGGGTTTCTTATAGCGCTAGAAAATGGCACCGACGCTTGAGTTAGCTAGAGAGGCTAGAGATCGGCCGTGGACGAGCGATTAAACCAGAAGTGTGTGGCACACTTGTGCGTTCGGGTTCGCGCCGAAGTCATACGGCATGCAGACAAACAATCGGATAACATGCATCATGCGACCCTTCGTAATACCCTGGGTACAATATACAACTATAAGTTTTGGAACTATTTTACACATCATACCGCAGGCAGGCAAATGAAATCTCCCGGTCGCTGCATAGGTCTTGTAATGTATTTAGGTGTATCTGAAAGAAACATTAACGACAGCTAGTGAAAACCTATCTCATTGAATGATTAATTGATAAGTTCCACGCAACGTTTTGTTGCCACAGACCAACAGTCTTGCTTCAAACTCCCATCCACCCCATTTCCCAATGGTCCCGTTAAAATTTATTTTATTCCTGAGCTTCACAACCCAACGAGTCTGCTTGGGTCACGTTGTGCATTTAAAAAGGCTCATTCTTGCCGCATTTCCCTCTGCCGGATCACGGTCACCTCTTCCTCATTGAGAGGAATTCTTCCCGTAGTCAAATCCAATTTTCCAATTTCAAGTTCAAATACGAAACTTGATGAAGGCCCGATCCTACTGACGTCCTGATGCTTGACTGGTGTATTCCGGAAATTGACCGAACTGCATTTTCTGTCGGTGCGGATGCTTTCGGTAGTGGTCTGACGGTAGGAATAAAAGCCACAGATAACAAATCCATGTTGCCCAGAATTGCAAGAGGAAATCATTTTTCGATTAGTACAAAGTGAGTAAAAGGTTGTTCCAACATTTTTCTAGCTCCGTTTTGAATACATCTACGCTAGAGGCCTCCACGATCTTTGCTGGTAATTTGTTCCACGAGTTGACTACCCGGTTAATGAAAAAGTTAAACCCAAATGCCAATTGTGATCTTGTTTTCTTGACAATGAACCTATGTTCTCTTAAATATCTGTCCAGACGTATCAAAAACAAACATGCCAGGGGACTTGTGTCGGTGTGGTGGGTAATTTTGCACAGTTCAATAAGGTCTTCTTTTACCCGCCGGCGTTCGAGCGGGAATAAGTTCAACGAGCTTAATCGGTCTTTGTAACTTAGACCCTTCATACACCATACCATACGTGTGGCGAGCTTTGTACTTTTTAGAGAACAGCTATATCCTTTTTTAGGTACGGTGACCATGCCTGGGCACAGTATTCAAGGTGGGGTCGAACCATGGTCGAGTAAAGTGGAATGAATACTGCTGGACATGGGTTGGCGATCGCAGATTTTAGTCGGCATACCGCTCTCCGTGCTTTTGCCGCGGCTGCAGCACACTGGGCAGTTGGAGCAAACGTGCTAGTGACTTGGGTACCTGAGTCTTTCGTTTGCTGTTTTGTTGCAAGTTCGACTGTCCGCCCATGTGCATCCCTTATATACTTAGGGGTCGACTGAGGAGCATTAGCGAGGATATGACTTTCGAGAATATTCAGTGGTAGATTCCACCTTAATGTTCATTCACAGATCTTCAGAATGTCCCCCTGGAGGACGCCCGAGTCCGACGAATTTCCCACCAGCTTTATGTCATCTGCATACAGGTAACATAGACTGACCAGGTTGTCGGTCAAGTCATTTATATATACCAGAAAGAGCAGAGGAGCAAGGATTGACCCTTGAGGTACTCCGCTTAACGGGCACCCTTGTCTGACAACACTCCTTTTACTCTCACTCTGCAAGATCTGCCAACTAGGAACGTTTGTATCCACCTGCAGATTCTAGGGGAAATTCTAGCTTCTTGTAGCTTTCAGCCCAAAAGCCTGTGGTTGACCGTAAGATTTTCGGTTGGAGGAGAACTTAAGTTCTGTTTTCACCTAAAATCCCACCCAAATTTTCGAGGGTGCGAAACAGCAAACCGCCCTCCAGTAATTCAACAAGTGAAGACGACCAAAAAGTCACCGACGTTGAGCCAACAGAAACGGGCGGAACATCCCACAGAGACGCTCACATACGCTCAGGCTGTGATGAAACGGCCGCTACCCTCCAAGAGGGCGCAGGAGGCTGACACCGTCCATGCACTCCCTCTCGCTACTAGAATTGCTTTCCCAAGCTCTTCCTCTCACTCTTCTATCTCTTTTTGCATCCAGCCAAATGAGGAATTAGCTCTCAAGTGCGTGTACATAAACTGTCTGAACCTTTTAAACAAAATACCGCAATTCAGACAGTTGATCCAGGACAGTTGTCCTCATATTCTTGCCTCAACAGAAACCTGGTTTTCTGCAGAAATAAGCAATAACGAACTGCATGGTCCTAGATGCTGACTTTGCCGAACAGACTCCTTCCGTGGACGCATGGGAGGCTGTGCTGTCTTTCTAAACCAGAAGCTACCAGTACCAACTGTCATAGGGGATTCTACCTCCCCAAAAATATGCGACGGACTCTGGTTCAGACGTCAGCTCCGTAGTCGTGAAACGCTCCTTGTCGGTGTTGTTCATCAATCGCCGTTATGCAGCGCATCTTACGACGATGTCATTCTAGCTGCCCTTGACCATCCCTCGTCTACACAGCGTTTATCCCACTTCATTTCGAGTGACTTCAACGCACCCAAACTCAACTATATAGCCGCTTCTGCTGAGGCCTCCGACTGTGGATTTTTGACATCCCTGGCAATGTTTATCCATGAGAAATCCTGAACACAACATGTCGAAATAAGTGCAGGGGAACCGTCCAAAACAGACATTCTCGTTGCTTAATCTGATTATCACAAATGAAGCTCATCTGGCAGACAGAGTGGTCATCAAATCTCCGCTGAGACAAAGCGACCATATGTTACTAGTTTTCGATTGTATCTGTTATTGGTACCAAAATGCCGTAAGAAAGACTTCCTTCAGGAAGTTTTACAAAACTGACTTTGGTGCACCGAGGACATTCTTATGTACACTCAAACTGATGTCTGATTCAGTGTACATAAACTACCTTTCTTTTAAGACTGCATTCACGAAATGGGTGAGGCATTTTTTCCTCGCAAAATATGGAAGTTCTCCTCTCGCTCACCGCTTCTGCGGAGCATACGTCGTATTCTTGACTTACGTCCTCGTCTATTCTCTAAGCAGAAGCTAACTGGAAGGCCGTAGGATTTAGAAGCCCTTTGCAGTGTACGAAGCAGGGGCAGACGGGAAATCCGTCAGCACACCCAACAGGTACAGTCAAACATACAACCGGTAGCCCGCGAAAATGAGAATTTTATTTTCAAGTGCATAGAAAAACGGAGCTCTCAGCGCTTTCTCTGCGGCTCTCTGATGGGGAAACCTCCTCCTATTCTCAGGTGGTTGCTGAGGTGTTCAGAGAATACTGTTCAGCAGTTTACAGCGTGATTCCGCCAACCTGACATCCAATTCTCCTGGGAAGAAATTTCCAATTCCAACTCCTAACAGCTTAATTATCTGTCTTCAACGTTCAATACCTCTTGCTTAAGATCAATCCTTATAGTGCAATGGGACCAGACGGGATCCATCCTCGGATCCTGGAAGAATCGACCGTTGGTTTGGCGGTGCCCCTCCATAGTCTTCGAACCTTCGAACCAACACTCTTCCAGAGACCTGGAAAGAGGCCATTGTCACATCTATATTTAAGGCAGGCAATCGTCACTCCCCTGCTAGTTATCGGCCGACCAACCCCACAAGCATCTCACGTTAAGAAATGGAGCGCCCATTAAAACGCGCCATCCTTAAGCACTTCTTCTCAAATAACCTAGTTTCTTCTACCCAGCACGGCTTTCTTCTCGACCGGTCATGCATAACCAACATGTTAACCTTTATGATTAGCCTGACAGACGCCAAAGACAATGGCCATATCTCAGATGCTATTTTTCTCAACCTTGCCAAAGCCCACAAAGTCCTGTTGTCCGTAAACTAGAAGCTCGTGGCATCCAAATGGAGGTTCTCCGTTGGACTGCATTCTTTCTCGGTAACAGGACTTTCAGAGTAAAAACCGGGTCGGACCTTCTCTGATCTCCGCTGGAAGTTCATAAGGAGCCGTACTGTTGTAAAGCAATCCTACTGAACTCAGACGCGAATAACTGCTACGAACAGCGATGAACGAATAACGCGAATAGAAACCACTTCCGATTGGTCACCCCAAACTGCGAACGACAAGAACCAATGAGAGCACGGAGAAAGCAGACTCCGGATAGAAATGTATTTAGCCACAAGACGCTTTGCGAATTTACATGAGAAACTGGTCTGTATTTATCGAAAATCATTGACCTTGCGGTGGCGTGAGCGCGCGAAGAAATAAATGAATCCCACGCATGTGTATATCTCAGTAACGGCTTACGCTATCCGATTTCTGACAGCAGAATCGTATTCTACGGGTCAGGTTTACCCTGGCCCTAACACCTCCCCTTTGAGGATGTTGATCGTACGACGGAAGTCATGGGTTAACTTATAGAGGCTTCATTGGCCGTTGTACTCGGTCGTTCCATCTTCTAGGGAGCAGCTCACGTGGTGGACTTTGCGTGCTAGGAGTCATTGTTGTGGGCTGCGACTGGGGAAGACCAAACGTTTCCATCAGGATCTCCAACGGAACATCTTTCTCGCCCTGTGAGGGTCCAGTAATACTGGTGGGCTGAAGCTGGTTGAGATGGCGTATCCAGACATCCGTTCCGACTTGGACTTCATAAATGACGTTGCCCAACCTCCTGCGAATTCGGCCCAAGGACCAGTTAGCGGAACCGCTGCGATAATCCCGGGCCAGGAAGTTCTGGTTATTGTTGAAACGTCGGTGCTTGACGCCGTGTCGTTGGTTGAACCTCCTTTCCATTGCTGCGTTTTTGGAACTTGGAACGGCGACGGCTGGATGGATGGAGTCTAGCGGTAATTGGATTTTGCGTCCAATAAGAGTCTCTGCTGGAGATCTTTCGTCGGATGCTTTTGGATTTGGAGTCGCCCGATAGTGCATTAGAAAAGTTTCTAAAACTTCCACGGCCGTTCCTTCCCCTTGAGCTTTTTGAAGGGCACGTTTGAACGTGTCCACGAAGCGTTCCGCCTGGCCGTTGGACTGGAGATGGTAGGGCGGCGATCGAATGTGATCAATAGCGTTCTGTTGACAGAGGTCAGCAAATACGGAGGAAGTGAACTGTGGTCCATTTTCACTGACCAGAGTCATTGGGCCCCCGAAACGGCTGAACATTTTTCGAAGTTGTAAGACGGTTGATTCTGTGGTGGTGCTTGGCATCCGGACAACTTCTGGCCACTTGGAATAAGCGTCGACGTCAACCAGGAAGTTTTGACCATGCAGAGGCCCAGCAAAATCCAAGTGTACCCGCGACCATGGAGCCGTAGGGATTGGCCAAGATTCCAGTGGAGCTTTTGGGGGTGCTTTAGATACAGAAGCACAGCCGTGGCAGGATCTGACCAGTTGCTCCAGCTGTTCATCCATTCCGGGCCAGTAGACGTAACTGCGAGCCAACGCCTTCATACGGCTGATGCCAGGGTGGCCAACGTGAAGTTGGCGAATTACTCTAGGTTGAAGTTCCGGTGGGATGACGACACGTTCTCCAAACAGCACGCAGCCATTGAGAGTTGAAATTGCAGAACGTCTCCGGAAAAACTGTGCCAGGTCACCCGTTAGTCCTCTATCCGGTCAGCGGTTCTGATTGCAAGATATCACAGACTGTAATGTCTTGTCTCGTAAAGTTGCTTCAGCAACCAGCTCGGCCGTGACCGGAAGTGTCCGGATGGTTTCAGAAAATATTTGATTGCCCTCCGCTTTGAGGGTTGCCGCAGCAATCAAGGCCTCTTCTGGATCGGGCGTTTGCGAGTCAATCAGGCGAGAGAGCATCTGCCTGTCCAATGCTTGTTGTTGATGTATACCGGATGTCGAAGTCGTAGTTGAACAGAGCCGTTGCCCATCTTTAAAAGCGGTTGGCCGTGTAGATCGGTATATCTTTCTTTGATCAAAAGACAGCGAGCAGCGGCTTGTGGTCAGTCAGCTGGATGAAGTGCAGGCCAAAGAGCATCTTGTGAAAACGCTTCACGGCGAAAACAATGGCAAGCGCTTCTTTCTCGATCTGTCCGTAGTTATTTTCTGCTGATGACAAGGAGCGAGCAGCATGAGCGACTGCTTTTTGAGATCCATCAGAATAGAGGTGTGAGAGGACCACTCCTACTTCATAGCTCGAGGCGTCCTATGCCACCACGATTTGGGGTGTGGGATCAAAATGCGTCAGTAAGTCGTCGGAGTTGAGCATTTTCTTAACTTCCTCAAATGAGTTCAGGCATTCGGTTGACCAGTTCCAGGAGACATCCTTCGTCAACATTCTGTTCATGGGTGCTCGAACGCGATGCATGGCGGGCATAAATGCGCTGTAATGACTTACGAGACCGAAGAATGAACGTAGGGTAGATACGTCCGATGGTGGTGGCATATCGACAACAGCTTGAATGTTGTTAGGATCTGGGAGGCGACCGTGACGATCGATGATGCAGCCAAGGTATTTGATTGAGTGCATAAAGAAATTGCACTTTTCTTGGCAGATACGGAGCCCGTATTCGTCTATGCGTCCAAAAACCAGGTCTAGGCGTTCTGTGAGTTCTGCCCCATCGTCCCTGGTCACAACGATGTCGTCCAGATAGGCGGCTGCACCTGGAACATCGGTCAGCATGATATCCATAATCCGTTGAAAGACTGCCGAGGCAATCTTCACGCCAAATGGGAGACGCTGATACTGAAGCAGGCCGCGATGGATGTTGATGGTGAGCAGCTCCTTGGAAGATTCTGCGACGTCCACTTGTAGGTAGTTCGTCCGTTAGGCCCAACTTCGCAAACAACTTGCCACCGTTCATCTTCGCGAATAGATCATCGGGCAGCGGGAGAGGATACTGGTGCATATCCAAAGAAGCGTTGAGGCCTGTGGAGAAGTCAGCGCAAATTCTCACCACTCCATTGGGCTTCTTTACAATGACGATCGGTTCGGCCCAAGCGGAATAATTGATTGGTTTCAGGACACCAGCTTCCTGTAGGCGATCGAGTTCCTTGTCCACGAGAGGTAAGGCTGCGTACGGCACTGGACGTTTCGGTCGAAAAACAGGTTTTGCGTTTGGAGGGGGGTGCAAGACGGCATTCGTTTTAGTGCAAAGTCCTAAGCCTTCCTGGAAGACTGCAGTGTGCTTTCGATACAAGTGGCCGATGATACCGGAAGGATTGGTGGTGTGAAGTGATACCACTGGGCTAACATCACTTGAGCCACCGCTGCCCCAGCGGATGATGGGCATCTCCAACAGGTTCATCACATCAATCCAGTCCAGCCCCAACGCGTCCAACTGCGGTTGACCTGTGAGATAGCAGCTGCCATTGAATTGGAAGTCACCGAATGAGACTTCACAAGCTAGCTCGCCAGATAACCTCAGAGCGCCACCTGAAGCATTGCGCACATTGTGCATAATCGAACGCATGGCAGGTCGACCCATTGCGTTCCATGTCTTCCTCGAAATGATAGTGATGTCGGAGGCGGTGTCAACTTGTAGCCGAACGGCGGTATCGTTGAGTGTCAGCGTAATGTACTTCCGCCTGAAAGCATAATCGACCAAGAAAGTGGCGAAGAGGGAGTTTGTTTGTCGCGCCGGCTTCTGGAATCGTCGACCGCGGGACTTCGATCTGAGCTGTGAAACCAACTGCTTGTCAGCTCGGCAATGGTCTTCCTTGTGGCGTCGACGATTGCATTTCTGTCACTTGTGTTTATGGAATGGAAACAAGCGCACATAGTGCCAATCATCGCATTGCCAACATGGTGTCGGAGGCCTTGAAGATCGGTCCTGGTATGGTGGCCATGAATGCTAGTCGTAGAACGTGAGTTCCCGAGCTATCGTGTTCGGGAAAATTATTTTCCTGGAATAAATCGTTTTAATGGCTTGGTAGCTGATGCAGAAATTGAAGTCGTCGAAATCTGCGTCATGGCCTCATATCTGTTTGTTTTAACTGACCAATAATTAAAAACCACCTTCTCGTTACTGTGCTGCCGTGTTGTAGGTGCCACTTTTGTTTTCGATTTTTTAAGTTGTGTTCATGTCTTACTGGACCTTTGGCTCACGTTTGTTTCTATTGTCTCCTTTCACAGGACTATCGTTGTAACCCTCACTTCAGAA
>JTDE01006754.1:14101-29647 GCA_014338405.1 Paragonimus skrjabini miyazakii | reverse complement strand
TTGTGCAGAATATGGTAACATTTCTTATTTTTGGAAATGACGTTTTTTTCCTAACATGCATATGCGCACAAAATAAATAAAAAGACAAAAATATCCTTGTTTCGACTATCATGCCTTTATAGTTATCTCATGCGTTACCAGGTCCGCAAATCAAACGGCGTTGTTCTGGACCAGGATTATTCGTATGCTAACCCTTGTCTTTCGTGAGTCTATCAACTTTAGACAGGAACACAAGAAGAAGAAAGAAAAAACCGAAGGCAGTCATTCGAAATTGCAGGGGCTATAAAGTCGTTGGCTACGAAATCATTAAGCCGACCGGATACGTTGACACGATGAGTTGTCTATTCCCGCCAGTCGTGCGGGTACTTCACCGTGTTTCTCATTTGCAGACCATCCGAACATGGTGCGTGGAGAGACAACTCCAGCTACTTATCGTACAACATTGGACAAACCTACCCCCTTTTCTTTCTCAAGAGTTTTTAGGGTTGGGCAGCCCGCTTCGATAGAAAAGAAACGCACCGAAGACTAAATAATAAAAAACAGCGCAGCGGCCATTTTTCCCACCAACCCTTCCCTGAACTTTGACATTCTCCATCCCATGTCATTATTAACCGTGTGTATCACCCTGTAGCTGTGATAATCCAGAAAGACATGATATGTATATTTTTTCACCCTCTCTCTGGAATAACGAAGGCTTGTGCAATACTTACTAGCCTTCTGGGGGAGTGCTATGCAGCAACTATAATAAATGATATTTTTGACAGTCGCATTCACTTGTACATTTTTGATGATTTTGGCTTTTTGCCTACTTTTGCCTTAGTCAAGCTGTTCTATTTGTAATATCCGTCCTGGGGCTACAATCACAACTCGCTCCGTGCCCCGCTAGCTTGACGTGCTTTTCTCTGTACTCTATTTTCTAGGTCGATTGGTTTTTGATAGTGACTACAGATTGGGTATTGATCTGTTGGACCAGTTCCAACAAACTACTGTATACTCCCGGTTTTGCATATTGCAAGCTATTGAGCGTTTACCATGTCTGTCGAAGATACGAAACCCTAAGATTTGCGTACGGTAGGCGCAGTTGCCTTAACAGTTCCCCAGTTCTTGGAGGTGGACCCGCTTCTAAGGGTTGTGTATCTTGAGGTTGAGGTTGCCAACGACCGAATTTCGTCTGACCAGACAAAGTACAGCTAGTTAGCGTCCAGGCTTCCGAAGGAAGTGTAGCGAACAAGTGGGCATGCGGTAGACCCTCGTTCATTGAAAATTCAATACGCCCTCCCTGAAGAGCAATTGAAAGATAGCCCAAACAGGCATCGAACTTGTAGTGAGATCACCTCCGACGTCCCCAAAATCCTAAACTTCCCACGGCGTGAGAGTTGCGCCGCCAGTACCATCGCCCTGGCTCACACTACCTTGCGGATGTATATTTACTACAAACCACTAACATCAAAGTTTGTGTGTTGGCGTAGGTTTTGCAGTTTTACTCGTAACTATATTAGGAATCTGCACCATCTTCGGCATTGTAGGCTACATTCTCTAGGATAACCATGTTTTAGCTACTACCGTTTGGAACGCCGCCCAACCAGGCTGACACTTGTTTGAATCCTGAAGGTCAACTGGAATTTCCGTTGACATTCGTCCTCTCTGGCGGCTGCCGTGCGGTTGTGCTGAAGGTTTCCTCACGTTCAGCTCCCTAGCGCCCTTAGTCGTTGCGTTGAAGTCCGCTTGTGTACAGTGAGTAAATAAATAAATAAAGTTTGTTTGCGGATTCACCGTCTTCTCACTGTGACTTCCGATCCGCGTTGATATAATGCAGGGGAAATCTTGGGTGTACGAACCCCGGAGCAAGCATCGCGAAACTGGTGAGCCCGTTCCATTAATTATGTTTATTGCTTTCTATTATTTAGTGCAACCTTTTATATACGCTAGGTACATTTTTCCATTCCGTATTTGTATATTTATACATATTTATACATATAAGTGTTTTCCGTGCCCCAGTTCTATTAGAATTTAGGCACTTATATTTGTTTAGAATCCTGTGTGTATATTTAAATGATGCAGTCAGATATTTTAGTCCCCAATTAGGAGCTCGTTGAAGTAGATGCGAGGGAAAACGCCCTGAGTTTTCGTGTTCCTGATTATGTCCCCGGCGACCCAGAATACTGGCTGGCGCAGTTGGAGCTGTAATTCCGGTTAGCCCGCATCACTAGCCAGTCTGCCGAATTCATATACTTCGTTACCGCGTTGCCGATGTCTGTCGCAGCTTATGTCAGACACTTAGTTATTAGATCACCTGAGACCAACCCTTACGACGCACTAAAAAGTGCATTCTCAGAACGTGTCGTCGTATCAGAGAATTAGCGATTTGCAACTAGGAGACCTTACCCCATCACAGTTGCTTCGGTAGTTGAGGCAGGTGGGACAGAATCATAAGATCGATGACAAATTTATGCGTTACCTTTGGATGTAGAGACTGCCCGACTTTGTGCAAAAAATTATCTCTCAATTCATGTCGACGAGTTCCTTGGATGATTTGGCCAATTTGGCGGACTCAGTCACCTAACATCTTCTCAGCCGAATGCATATGATAGAGGAACACACCTGAATCATAACCGCCGAATTAGCAGCAAAATTACAAGAACTTTGTCTGGAAATCCAGGCTCTTAAAGCCTCTCGCTCTCGCCCCGCTTCCAGACCCAGTGAACACTTGGCTGACTCGGCCAGGTTGGCCAGCAGTACGTGAGGCGTTGGCCTGTCTTTTCTACTCCACTGACCCACCAAAAATGAGAAACTTTGGTGAATGGCACATTATCTTGGGACTAATTTTGTGGTTGAATAATGATTATGAATAACCTAAGAATGATATTTTTCACTGCAATAGAATATGTGGTTGTAATTTGAGTATAAATTTTGTTCAACCAGGCTAGCTCGATAGCTCTGGGTCAGTTAATTGTCACGTGCCTCCGGTTTGGTCGCTTTTCGCATAATTGTTTTGTAAATTTTTGGCGGATACTCTTGGATAGCAATATGTCATCTCACTTCGAATGTGTGCGTAATATAACCTAGTTTTATTATTCAGTAAGGACATGCTAAAGACTGACCTGAAGACTAATTTTCACCTGGGTGTTTGATTTTTTGATCTTCATACTCCCTAAAGCCACCTGGTTAATAAACTTTTGATGTACCATGAGTTCCGGGCGAAGGTTGTATTGTCGTACCACAATATATCGTCGAATACGCCAGGAACGTCTACGGCTTGCCATCAGCTATGTTGATGTTTCCTCCATTACTGCCCCTGCCATATTGAAGAATGAAATTATTTCATTAGAGAAACATGGCAGTCCTTTAGTTTATGTTTATTTCAAAGTTGAGATGACAAAGATGATCAGGTAATGAAGGTCATGCGTCCAATCCCATCTGTTGGGATAATAGGCGATCCGCGGGGTACATGTGAGTTCTGTGGACAACATGTCATTCAGTTATTATAGTGAATAGCACGGTAACAGCCTCATCTATTCTTGACACCGTGAGATTATTCTCCATTAAGGCGAAGTCCCACGCGGCCGCTGATCTGAAGCTGCTTATCACGCTATTGAAGCCGCTTGTTCCTCATGAGGTTGTTCCCAGGAGCCAAAGACAGGGAAAGTGATAGATCAAAACGTCGAAACTCAGGAACTTATGGGAAACAGGTGAAAACCTTCAGATTTACGAGGGTCATTTGAATGAAAAAGAAATTCGGAGCTAGAAGACGCAGAGAAAA
This sequence comes from Paragonimus skrjabini miyazakii, assembly GCA_014338405.1. NCBI lineage: Eukaryota > Metazoa > Platyhelminthes > Trematoda > Plagiorchiida > Troglotrematidae > Paragonimus > Paragonimus skrjabini miyazakii. The sequence continues at coordinate 25,887 of JTDE01006754.1, read as the reverse complement.
GCGTGGAGGAGGAAGCCAGAAGAAAACATGAACCGGTACGGTGTATCGTGGATGCATGTTTGATGTGCCGATAAATTTGCGTGATATATCTTCTTTTACCCAGGTTGACCTAGTAGAATTGGATAAACACAAATACCTATATCAAATGCAGCGCCAAGTTCCCTGAAACTACTGCCACCACTGTGGGTACATCAACCAAGTAAACCTGCACCTTAGATTTTAACATAGAGAAGCCCTGTCTGTTACAAGTCTTGTTGATTTGTGTTATGACTTCACATGTTGACAACTTTTAACGCGAAATCATTGACGTGAAGTAGATATTTGTCAGAATCATAGTCTAACTTCAGGTGCCACGTAGGTTTCTTGTAGAGAAACTCTTGGTTTGCCGCGTATTCAAACTACCTTGCTGTTTATTTTGACCGTTGACAATACTGATATTTTTTCATTGCATGTCTGCATATTTTCTCGTTCGTTCGACCGCCCAAGGTCGCAATTAACATTTGCAATTTCCGGTCGCTAGCTACTGGTTTGTCGCGCTTTGTTTCTGTCGTGCTTCGTTTACAGCTTGCCTACCCGGTCTACTTGCAGTATACGTCGTTGTCCGCTAATCGCTTTTTTGGTTTAACTATTGTGGAGAACAGGCACGATTCTAGATAGAAACGTTCAAGTCGTCTGCAGTCTATAATGCGTTTTCACATGAACTTGATTTTTGATGTAGTGAAGCTATGTCTGTTACAACTCTTGTAGATTCGTGTTGTGATTTCACATTTCAGCCTCTTACCTCTCAGAAACTATTGTGTTATGAAATTTTAGTGTTTCTCTTTGTATTCCTCCAATTTTCGTTTTTTCCATGCTCTATTGTTTCATCAATCTTTGTGGTTCTTTTTCCTCGGGTTTTTCTGTTCATTTCGGATTTCGCATACAGAACGCTGGATTTGACAATGCCTACAACTGTAACGGGAATGGTTGATATTTGTTGTTACTTCTTAGACACTATCAGTTTTCCCTCTGAAATATACATATACTTTGTTTTTATTGCGGTACTTATCGTTTTGCTGTTAAGTTCTGTGTGCTCAGCGGTCACATAGATGTTTATGGTAGTATGTTCGTCTTAGGATCAACTTGGAGTTATTCTATGCGTCAGTTGTCCATTTCTATATCGGTCCGCGTTAGGTCACTTGAAACGCTTCATTACGGAAATGACTCTTTTAAGTTGGCTCGCCGGTATGTTGCCAGATAAGATTGATTAGTGAGAAGGGAATTCGGTACAACTTACGCAATAGTGTCAGCAGTTCGTAAGCGTTGAAGTAAGTAAGATTCGAACTCATTCAGTAGATCGAGCGAATAACCAGTAATGTAAGAATGGTACCATTGGCGTGATTGGCCTACTGGGGTCCCACGTTGGCCAACTGGGGACCAACTCTGGCCCACTTTGATCCGACTGTGGCCAGAGTCGGACCGGCTCTGGATTTTATTGCACGCCTACTCGGATCCGACTCCTTGCCAACTCTTGCCACAGTCGGCGTGTTTACTGGGTTTGTATCAGGCCTCCTATTGCAGGCGTACGTATGATCATGCGTACAGAACAGACAAGTGGGAAAACACGGTTTCAGTCGGGATCCTTAGAGAAGCCACATGATCGCTGGACACTACACAAGCCTCTCCCCAGAAGGGTGGCGGTAGACAATCTTCGATCGTGTAACCGGAGGTATCGACGTGTGGGCCACCCCTTTTGGTTTCGTTCATGGCAATCCCGATGCCATGAGTACATACACAAAGGACCTAAGACCACAAGGTCCCCCTCCTTGTGCTACTGCGCCTATCTAGGGTGAAACCAACCCAACGTGGAAATAGTGTGAACTGCCTGGCTCAGTGTACAGATTGGTGAAAGTAGCAGTGCAGCTGAGGAAGTTTTGAACTTCCGTGATCGTCCAGTCATTACATTTTAGACTGTCGACGATGGCTTGTGTTCGCATAAGTGATGACCGTGGTGTGGCGAACCTCAAATGAGAAGGAGAAAGTCGCGATCCACACCGGTGATTATGCGTGCTGAGGCCTAATGAATGCGTGTATGTAGGGCGCAGAGCGGAGGGCGGGTGGGATTTGCCCTGGTCGATTTGCTAGTTGGTTTACTCCCCAACGATGCGGTCAAAGTGTGTCAGTTGGGTGCTGACAGAGATTCGACATAGGCAGCATCATTGTGTCTCTTACTAAGCCGCTAGGCTTCTACAATGCGAAAGCCCTGAAAGATGCAAATTGCAAGATGTACAAATGCAATCAGGATAAAAACATCTGTGGTAGGCTGAAAGATGAGAGCTGGAGATGACTTCTATTGAACGGTCTTTGGAGGTTCAACAAACACGTTCAAGCGCTCCCGAATGTCTGAAATGAAGACAAACATACAGGAAGCGAGCAGTCTGAGAGAAACATGTGACTCACCCGGGATAGAAGTTGAACGTATGCCATATACCGAACGGTTTGTTCGTTTTCAAAAGGCCTTGCGATTTTTTAAACGTTTTTAAAAGAACGACCTTCCATACCATAGTGGCGTGGGTCAAGTTCCAGCGAATATACAGTAAAAGTATTGGAGCTTAACATGAAAACCTAAAAGTTGATTAGTGTAGAAAAAAGCTTATGTAATGAACGCGCATAGGTTAGGAATCGACATGAATTAATAACGACTAGGAATAGGTAAACCAGCGAGTATTCTCAGACAGGTGATGCGAATTGATACCAGTCGGATTGAGTTGAAGCAGATGGCGTAGGTTTGATGCCAGTAGTGTTATCTGTACAATCGTTTAGTGGTAAGTGCTGTTGGCCTGGAGACCTCCATGGATTGCACAAACAATGTGAATGATTCCTTGCAAACGTGCACAATCAATCTCGTATGGCCTAGCAAAGCGTTTGATGTGGTGCTGAAAGTCGAATGAATGGTGGAGATCGAAGTTGGTTGTGCGCAAATGAGCAATCAGGAATGACCGTGCAGCGAGGACAGTGATGCTAGTCGTGTTCCTCTTGCATTACCCGCGTTAGGTAGTGCTTAGAACTTCGCGGAGTCCAATGCCGGCTAAAATGTGCCGTGGTAGAAAACTGCACTCGTATGGATGAGCAACAGAGATTGTCTCTGGGTCGGTTATGAATGTTGAGGATGTCGTAGCGGAAATGAGGTGAATTGTCCGTGCCAGAAACCTGATGTAATTGTTGAGATATCTGATCTCACACGGGAATAACCTATCGAAAAGTGATGCTGTGGCAAGCCTTAGTGGTTTGAGTCGACAAGACGTTTAATCCGAAGTGTGTACCGTGCTGCTTACGATTGTAAGAGCTACACCTTTGGAAAGATGTCCGAGAGACGGCCCATAAAACCAGAGCCGCCAAATTTGTTGATCCGTGAATATTAAACTAAGCCAGGTGCTGTCAGTGAGTCTACCACAGTGTGGCAACAGGGTATGGGGTCAATAATAGGTCAGTAAGGCCGCGTTGGCTACTGGGTCCCATGCTTGAGTAGGTTAGGCTGGCGGACGTTGTTAGGTAAATGTACCGGGAGACCAACATGGATTGCAACGATTGAGTTTTCTGCGGGGGTATTTAACAACCGTATGACTAGACAATGATGACGGCGTGCACGAGAAATGATCTCGCATGGGATGAAACCTTCAGCTATGCAACGATGCAAGCGGTGAATGGAACGGATGCAAGCGACAACTACCGAAAACCTACGAAAGCGTTTGGGCGTGAACGTTTAATTGTGACTGATGGCGCCGACGTTGTGCCTTGTCAGATGCGCAGGCTGAACACGTGTCCACTGTTAGACGCATGGTTGGCAAATGGGTCAACAAAACGGGTGAGGATTATAAGTCGGTGGAATAACATAGTGACCAGGGAAAATCGAGTATTACAGTATTACCAGTAAGTCTGTTTGTAACCTGCTGCCGCGCAAAAATGTATAAGATGGCAAAAGCGTGTTAAATGTGAAAGCGGATAGGCCTACGAATAAACAATAAATGACGCGTACATTAAAATCGGTAACAGCACTGAAAAAAGATTATGAAGGCGTTCAAATTTGGGGTTACCAAATTACTAAGCGTAGGATAGGCTGGAAGACTCAGCAAAAAGGAACGGACTCACCATTTCTTGTTGAGAGTGGAGGTAAAATGCGTCAAAAGAAAGCGTTGGAAACGGATTCACCATTCTGTAATGATGAAGCAGGAGTGAAACGTTCGGAAAAGAAATGCACATTAATACGGTTCACCAGTTTGTGATGGCGACCGAAGGAAAAGCGCTGAAAAAATCATTATTCGGTTTCACCAAGTTGTAGTGAACCGAAATGAATGTGCTGAGAGAAAATGGATTAGTAGTATTCGGGCTCACCAATTTGTAGTGGGCAAGTGGGCATTCGCTAGACCCTCGTCCACCAAAAATTCAATACGCCTTTCCTGAAGAGTAATCAAAAAGTGGTCCCAACAGGCATCGAACTAGAGAAGACAGTGAGGTTTGGAAACTAACAGTATATTTCTAGCAATGTTTAAAAATATGATAAGTAGTTAGCTCTAGCCTAGTCTGGGACCAACGGCAGCAATCAAGATGAAGAAGAAAGGAAGCACGAGATAGGCCACAGCACTCTTGGCGGCACTCGAGGGCTCGAAAAGGCTCGGTTAAACGACCTTGAATGATAAAATAATAAATGAGTCGTTAGGGAAAGAGCGAGCATTCGTTGTGTGCAATTAGTTGTACGACTGAAGAAAATGGCACTGATTTTTTATCAGGCCTCCTATTGCAGGCGTACATAGAATCGTGCGTACAGAACAGACAAGCGGGAAAACACGGTTGCAGCCGGGATCATTAGAGAAACCACACGATCTTTGGTCACTACAGAAGTCACAAGGCAACTTTGTGAAGTCCTTCTTACTCAACCCATGGAACATCGTTACGAAATCCTTAAGGAGGCCGTAATCAAGGGGCTAAACCCATCAGAGAAGATCTGCTTACAGCACCTATTCAGCGGAATACAGCTGGACGACAAACGCCTCTTCACCTTGCTCCGTGAGATGCATCAACTTGGTGGCTCCCACGTGAACGAGTTACTAATAATGATAATAATAACAATGGTGGTATATTTCTCAACGCATCTGTGAAAAACACGCTCAGATAAGCGTGATCAGTATACATATTGTAACGTGAAACACATACCGTACACATAACTGTTAATTGTACAATACACCAATTGTGGAAATAAAGTAACAATAATAAAAGAAAATCATCGATTATAAAGAAGATTTGGCTCACTTGCTTTTAAAACGATAGTTCTCAAAATTTTCATTGATCGATAAAAAATGCTGAGTAGTTACATCAATTCTTGCTTCACAAGGTTATCTTTGACCTTGAACATAAGGTTCAAGGTCATGCTTGAAAAAAGATTTCCCCGGATGGATAAACTGAACAGTCGAAGAATTTTGCCATCATTTGATGTAGACGGTTCCGTAAAAATATGTGGAAACTTTTGTGAAGATGAAGGAAGATAGGAGGGTCCCCATTTTTGCGAAGAAATGGACGATCTTCTAGACTGGACTTCGTTATTTCCTTAAAATCGACGGAATTTCAGACCTCGTGGATTGTCCAACCAGTACGGGATTTTGATTGTCCGGGTACTCTCGCGTTAGAATTTATCGTGGAATCTAGAATGAAAAGCCAAATTATGTGATAAACAGTAGGACGTAAACTGATCGTGTGAAGTATGACGAATAATGGAATATGATATTTTCTGGCCAAACCTTTTATATAAAATTTATAATTTTGTGTCAGTGAATAAGATATATATCTCTAACAAACAATCGTTACTGTATGACGTGGAAGAATCGATTCACATATTTTCCTAGCATATGACTACAGCCGAATTCCCATGTCGGTTTAGTATATACGGCCGTTATGTAGAATGGAAAAGACGTTTAGAAACACGAAAAGATAGTCAGGTGGTCTGTTAGGATAGGAAGAGAAACATATTTGTGTATGATGTTACCATGTGTTGGCTGTAGATTTGTTGTTCAGCTGCAGGTTTTGGACATAACTGTGTACAAGATTTGTCCTGCTGAAGGAATAACAAGTTTCGAAAGTGAGAAATTCCTCAAATGGCGAAGTTGATCAGTTCAAAGTGTGTGTGGCGTTGCATCATGTGGTATAGGTTTACCCTCAGAAGTTATCAGATTAGATCAGATGTTTAGATTTTATCAGGTCCGTTCTAAATGATATCGTCTTCAGGCAGGCAGAGTTTGAAAATTGACATGACGTTCCTTAAGGTCAGGAAAGTTTCTAAGGTTCGTTTGAATTGATGTATATTCTTACTGGCTCTAGTCGCATGTGGGAGTTTGTTCTTAATGTAGGTATATTTCACTAGGGAAAAATTTGAACGCAGTGTTTTACGGGATTTAAGAGCTGTCAAAGTGAACTCTTTGTTCCTGATGTTGTATTTTAAGCTATGCTGAAGGCGACTTGCGATTTTGACAGTAAATTTATTGCCATAAACTAGATTGTACATGAGTGCCAAGTTCAGCTTGAGACACCGTAGCCAAAGAGGATCTAGTTCACGCGTCTGGCAGCGTTTTATACAGTTCAGAGAAGACGGATAACCCACGAAACCTTTCGTGAATACATGTTGGAGACTTTTCAGAGCTAGTCTATCAGACTTGCGCAAGCGACTATATATGAACGTGCAGTACTCAAGTTGGGGGCGTACGCGTAGCTTATAAAGGTGTAGTCAAGCTGCAAAAAGGAAGAATGAGTGCCTAATGTATCCAATCGTTCGTCTAGTTTTAGCTACAAGGAAAGATATATATTCGGCGAAATTAAATGAGTTTGAGTAACGTATACTCAGGTCGCGGACTGAGTTGGCAGTTGAAATACCATGAACATCCAGTTTTATAAAGTCCTCTGGTATATGTCAACCGTGTGCGACGATGGTGGATTTATTGGCTGAGAATTTCATCAGCCAAGTTTCATACCAAGACTCCAATGACATGAAGTCCTCCCGTATATTTCCTAAAGAAGAATTGAGATCGCCAGGAGGAAATGTGTAGACAAGTTTGATGTAATCAGCGAATAAGATTAGTTTGCCATTCTTGATAACTTTACATATATTATTTATACGCATAAGAAAAAGTAACGGTCGCAGGACGCTTCCTTGAATCACTCCACTGGTGACTGGTCTGGACGTTGGGCTGTTATCTCCTATTTTCACTGGTTGTGTGCGGTCTACAAGATATGAAACAAACCAGTTGAGCAATGGGGCACGTATACCGAAAGATGCCATTTTGATCAGAAGGCGCTTATGAGGCACACGATCAAATCTTTCTGCATATTCAAAAGTATAATAATAATTGCATTCCCTGAATCAGCAGATTTCTTAACATGATTAAAGAATTTCAGCTGGCACGTCATGCACGAACGTTTGCTGTAGAACCTATGCTGGGAGTGGTTTATGAGATTGTGTGATAATAAGAATTCAACCATGTGACATTTTATTATCCTTTCCAACATTATACAACAAACTGAAGTATGATTAATGGGGCGATAATTGTTGATGTCTTGTAGCGAGCCACCGTTGTAACGGGGCTGAATTATGGGAGTTTCCCATTGCAGAGGGAAAGAGCCTAATTATTGAGAAAGCGTATAAATATTAAGCAAAAGGAGAGGAATATCACCCCCTCTGTGCTTGAGAGCAACAGGGTGTATACCCTCTGGACCAGGAAGATAAGTAGGTTTGATAGTAGCTAACTGAGAGCGTATTTTTACTGCATCAACAGTAACGTGGCTTAGAAACGTGTTTGTTTTTACAGGGAAAGGTGGAGGCAATATACCTTCTTCAATGCTGAAGGAAGTGGCGAAATATGAATTGAAGGCCCTGCAGACTGTTACAGGATCATCTACAGTGGAGTTGTTCTGTAGTGTAACTATTGAGATAATAGGGTCTCCTGTGCAGTTTCTGCGTCAACTGCGTTTCTGCATCAACTCAGAGTTCTTCTATTCGCTGTTCAGCGCACGTTATTCCTCATTTAAGTGGAGCATTTTAGTTTTATTTTCTATAGTGTCAACCATGTTATGCATTTGAATAATAAGGGAGAAATCATTTGATTCTCGGTTTCGTGATTTCAGACTTTTGAGATTACATTGCCCTTTCGGAGTGAGGATCCTGCTTTTACCACACACATTACGGCGTTTTGATCTTTCCGGGGCTAAGATATTCATGCAAAACCTGAAGTGTTCATCAAATACTTTGGTTGCAATACTAGGGTCAGAAAGAATGTGTTCCACATCAGGGACCTCAACTGGGTGGCAAACATGTTCCAGTCGATTGATTTTATTTGGCGATAACATATTATGTTCGACATTGTTACAGCTTTCAGGTCAAACATGAAGTTGAACGCGTTGTGATCACTTCCTGGAAACCGTTCGAGGACGGATATTTTAGCAGAAGAGACACCTGTTGTAAAAAGGAGATCTATAGTGTGGTCTAGTCTGGTGGGTGCTAAAATGTGTTGGCGCAAACCGTTTACTTGAACACATGCGAGAAGCTCTTCTTGATTTGTAGGGGCTGTGAAAGAGGTGCAAGAAATATTGGGCATATTGAAATCTCCACCAATTATTTTGTACTGTGTGCGCAATGTTGATACATAATTCAGTTTATTAATAAGATTGGTCATGTCGTCATGAGTGGCGTTAGGTAGTCTGCAGACGCATCCTAAGAGTAGTTCACAGGATTCAGCTGACACTGATAGCCACACTGAGTCATCAATTTTATCAAGACACGGCTCATCGAGTATGGTTGCAGAATACTGCTCCCTTAAGTAAATTAAACATCCACCGCCACGTCCTGTACCGCGATTCTTACGAAACATATGATAACCTAAAACATTTAGTTGTATGGTTAAAGTCTCAGAGGTATAACAAGCTTCAGTGACCAGAATAATGCAAGGACCATATAAAAAGATGAAAGATCTAAAAATATGCATCTTATTGACTAGTGAGCGTGCGGTCAAAAGCAATTAATTTGGTGTATTTTTCTTATTTGACATTATTTTTAGACCTGTAAAAGTGTCAAAGACAGAAGGGTCTTTGTGATTCAGAGACTTTGGTGACGTCGCTTGGTCAGATGCGGTGAGATGGTGAGCGCATCGATGACTAATGGAATGTCGCCTGCGTCTGAGTCCATAATGGAAAGTTTTCAAAAAGTGTCAGATAATTGGGTAGCTCGCTGCGATAGATATGCCCCGAAGTGCAAACATCCTAAAGAATCTAATTTATAGACTCGACCAGCGCACCGCCAGCCGTGACCGATCACCTTATGGATCTTTCCCTTTATCATTCTCCTGTGCTTCCTGCTAGCTGGACATTTACCTAGTGATGGACACTACAATTTGGTCTCCCAACAGTTGCATGACTATACTGCATAACGAAGGCCCTTGTGTACACTAACGGCCTTCTGAGGTAAGCTCTGTAGCGACCACTTAGAATACAAGAACTTTTGTTGGTATTTTCTTGTACAAGTTGATAATTAATGACAAGGCATGTTTGTTCAGCTCAACTGTATGCTCCATTTCCGCCAGCGTGGAAATTTTTCACTTTTTCCGTTCCGCACGCAACACGCAGTACGCTTATTGACTGTTCAGATTCTTGTTCCACGGTCGAAGTAATATATAAAGTATTGCACTGTGTATTGTCTTCTGAATGAACACCATCGGGTGAATCATCGAATCTGGAGTGTGAATTTATGGCAGGGTTCTTACAATCTACTTGCATCAAAACAACCAGGATTAGTATCAATTCCTATTTTAGGCAATTATCCGTTTCACGGGATTCGCCTTGAAGGTCGTTCAAAAGATAGGGTGTTCAATTTAATGCTTGCGCATCTTCACCCCTTAGATCCCCACCTCATTGTTCCCCGGTGTAATGAATCGTATAAACGGAAAATATTGAGGATATGTCCGAGTTAGCCGGTTGTATTATACATATTACACTTTCAGTCTATCGCCAATGTAAGAACCTGGTCGTTCACCAAGTACCACTACATAGTCATACCTGGGAAGAGAAATCCCGCGAACCAACTCGTTAAACTGTTCTCCACTTTAAGAGTTGTATATAGTACAATATACATGGATTCATTATCAAACGTTGCTACTTTTGATCCATTCAGGGGATGATCCCGCTGACATGGACAATAAAGAATGTCTTGGTATGCAGTATGTGTTCACATTAGTAGCTGCTTCAACCTGATTCACATGAACTATGATTAACGTCTGTCTGTGCAGTATTGGTTCACATTAGTAGCTGATTGAACCTGATCAACTTGAGCTATGAAGAACGTCTGAGTATGCAGCACAGATTCACACTAATAGATGCTTCAAGCCCATTCAACTAAGCTGTGAATAACGCCTGCGTATGTAGTATACGTTCACACCAGTAGCTTCTCCACCCGATTGACTTAGACTAACAACAACGTCTCAAACTACGGGATGCGTTCACGCTCGCAGATGCTTCAACCTGATCCACTTAAGCCATGGAGAACATCTCAGCATGCCGTATACGATCATACTAAAAGCTTCTCCAACTGATTGACTCCGACTATCAACAAGGTCACAAACACAGAATGGGTTCAGACTAGTGGCTACTTCAACATGATTCAAATAAGCTAGGAATAACGTCTACATGCGCAGTATACGTTCACACTAGTAGATGCTCCACCCGATTGGCTCAGGCTATCAACAACGTCTCAGACTACAGGATGCGTTCACGCTTGTGGATACTTCCACTCGATTCACTTAAGCTATGACAAACGTCTGTGTGTGCATTATAGGTTCACACTAATAGATGTTTCAACTTCATTCAATTTAGCTATGAATAACGCCTGCGTATGCAGTATACGTTCACACCAGTAGCTGCTCCACCCGGTTCACATAATTAATGATCAGCGTCTGAGTATGCAGTATATGTTCACACTAGTAGCTGCTCCTTCCTGACCACCCTTACCATGGACAATTTGGAGAACAAACACATGCGGGAAGCGATGAAAAATCCGTATTTGAAGCGTCTGGGTTACATGGTTATCATCGTCTTTGATTCCGTTGATTGCCATATTGATTGGACATTTTTTGCACCGCACTAGATACTTGGCGTTCTAAACATCGTAGTATGACTGCCTGTCAGGTATACCTCCCGGTGATCGGCAGACAGCTTGATTTCATCTGGTTCCGTACATTGTTCTGCATGAACGCCATGCGACATCAATCTAGTTAGAAACAAGGCAGTAGGGTGGATAGAATTTACTTCTGAAGATTCTAGATGATAGAGTGGGACATGGTACCCTTTTCTTACGCCGATCCATATACAACGAAGGTGGAAACAAACATATGATAGCGTCACTTCCAACCATTTCTAAGAGCAACGTTTCATCGACCAGTATCCACCTGAAATCTCGCAAACAAAGAGAAATATTTTAAGTATCGTATAGAAAAGTAAGCTGAAAATGTTGTCATACATGTTCAATATCAAATGTGCTGGTGTTCTTGTTGAAATTCAAAGCAAACACAGTATGGTCGTATATTTCCATTTCGGCCATATCTGTGAAATGCCGCAAAATGAAGCACTCTCAGGTGTTAGGATGACGTATTTCATCTCGAAAATGGCAATGACTGCATTTATAAGCCTTGAAAAAGCGAGCTAACGTCAATAACGGGATGTTTCCGCGAAAATAGTGGAAAAAATTTTCATCACGAAGCTAATACTTTTGGGACTTAATC
>JTDE01006753.1:11700-27653 GCA_014338405.1 Paragonimus skrjabini miyazakii | reverse complement strand
GATTTGAAAACGAAATTGAATATACTGCATACTTAGACGCTGATCATTACTTAAGTCAATCGGGTACAGCAGGTACTAGTGTGAACGCATACTGCATGTTGTGACGTTGTTGATAGCCAAAGTCAATCAAGTAGGGCAGCTGCTAGTGTGAACGCATACTGCATTCTGAGACGTTATTTATAGCTTAAGTGAATGTGGTTGAATCATCTACTAGTGTGAACCTACAATGCACACTCAGACGTTCTTCATGGCTTAGGTGAATCAGGTGGGAATAGCCCCTAGTGTGAACGCATACTGCATGCTGAGACGTTGTTGATAGCCTAAGTCAATCAAGTAGGGTGGCTGCTAGTGTGAACGCATACTGCATTCTGAGACATTATTCATAGCTTAAGTGAAAGAGGTTGGAGCAAATACTAGTATGAACGCATACTATATACTCAGACTTTTATGGGCCAGGTCAGCGGGACCACACTAGCGATTCCATTTTCTGAATAGCTTAGAATTAGCAATGTTTGATGATGAATCCAAGTTTATTGTACTATATGCAACTCTTATTTCTGATACAAAGTGGGAAGCAGTTTGATTATTTGGTTCGCGGGATTGTCATTTCCGGGTGTGACTATGAAGTAGTACTTGACGAACAGCCAGGTTCCTACATTGGCGATAGACTGGAAGTGTAGTATATATGCTGCAACTGGCTTACACGGACATGTGTTCAATATTTTCTGTTTATACAATTTATTAAGCTTGGGAAACGTTCAGGCGGGAACCTAGAGGATGCAGATAGGCAGGCGACAAATTGAAAAACCTACTGATAACTACCGATAATGAAACCTGGCGGTGGTGGCAGTCCGTATGCAAGAAAGTAAACAACAGTCGTCTCACACGGTTACAGGGATTCCGTTAGCGTTACCCAACCTCCTGTATGTGCGAGTTAATTAGCTGTCGATCAGATTGAGATAGTGATCTAAAGTGCTTCTTGGCAAACGAAAATGTTTTCTAAACGATAAATAAGAAGTGACGTAAAATAGCTATACCTTTTGGTAAGCCCGGACGCTTCATGAGCCAAGATGCCTTGCATCACAAGACATGGTAACAATGCGTGTTCAGACAATCCTCGAACATCTGCAGTAAAACTTGTTTGTCCATTTCTAAGAGCAACGTTTCATCGATCAGCATCTTACAAACAGGGAGAAATAGTATAGGTAACGTATAAACAAGGAAGCTGGAAATGTTGTTATACATGTTTCACTGGCAAATGTGTTAGTGTTCTTGTTGAAATGCAATACCAACACTGTATGGTCGTATATTTCCATTTCGACCATATCTGTGAAACGCCGCAAAATAAAGCACTCTCACACTAAAGGATGACGTATTTCATCTTGAGAATGGCAATGATCGCAGTTATAAGACTTGAAAAAGTGGGCTGATGTCAATAACGAGTTATTTTCGCAAAAATGGTGGGAAAGGTTTTCATCACCAAAACCAATACTTTTGGGACTTATTCGTTGTATTTCAATTTTTCTATTAACTCCGCTCATCTACAATTGATAGACTGTAAATTTAACAGGGCAATTAACAGCACGGTTACAGTGTCCCCATTTCGAGACGATCGGGCAACCTGATAATTACTCACAAGGGAAAGTGGTCGAGCGTTCACATATGATAATTCGGTCGTGCCTAACGTGAGGTGAAAGGCGCAGTGGTAACCACGGTTGCCTAATGAACAGCGTGTGTGTGGTTCAAGTCCCGTCAGTGGCGAGGATATGTACTACTGTGGAGCTCCAATAAGAGCAAACTTCGAGTTTAGTGCTTCTTTTTGAAAGTGGCCCTCTAGGTAGTCTTTGAGAATGCGACAGCTGCGATCAATTGTGTGTGACGTTCAAATTGAAATACTGTAAGTACTTTGTCTGAAATTCCAATTTTAAAATTTCAAAAAATATTTAAACATCGAGGATTCGTGCCCAAAATACCGTTTTGCCTTTTGAACCACCTTCAGGGCGAATCCCCTGAAACGGATAATTGCCATTAATCCTCAATCGGATAACGAAAATTTGGATGAAAATCGAAATATTTGTTCACGTGTGGCATCACAGACAAATTAACGTCGGGAAAATCAGATAAAGGTTTTCGGCTATCACCGAAATCAAGAATATATATTAATAATTTATTTCTCAACGCACTTGTGGGAAACACGCTCGGATGTGCGCGATCATGACAGATAATTACATGCAGTACAAAACAACAAATGGATATATAATAAGACAAACATGAAATCTGTTGACAAAAGAAGACGTAATCAGAGGAAAAATAGTCATAGTTTACAAAGTTCGATTTACACATGAGGAAAGAAGATCGTTCGTCTGTTCCACAGATTCAGTCCCAAAAATGAGATGTTACATTAGTTTACCTTTTACAAGGTTAGGTAAAGACGACGTTTCAAATATTACATGGTCACGCGGGGCAGTACGTGCAAATTCATCTTCGAAGGTATTCGCTGTTAGTTGACGTAACTTCAGTGGGAAATTTCCTGAAATAATACCGTTTGGGTGAGGGAGGACGTGAAGTTCCAAAATCCGGCAAAGATTTGAGCAGATTGCAGAGCGGGACCTCAATTACTGCTCGAAAACGTCAAAAGTTGAATATCTCACTAATGGCTTAGCCATTATGGGGTTTTGAGCTCCAAAATCGAAAACAATACAGAATGAGTCCCAGTATTGAACAAGTTTCCTCAAACTTCTTTGCAGTGAATACCCCAGGCAAAGTCGAAGAACGATCAGGGTCTCGTGGGTAACCATCTTCATCAGTCGGGAATCCTGAACCAGAAAACTTTGTACTCACCAAAATTGTACTTGGAGGGATTGATAGCAATTAATGAAGAACGAACCTGTTATTTCGAGTATACGATTGTTCATCATCAATAAGCTTGATTTGCACATGCGTAGTAACATCATGCTGATTAATAGAAACACTCCTCAGGCTGGCAGTAGTGTGCTCAATGCACCTTGAAATACAGCGGGCGACAAGTTCAGTCCAAAGAACAGAAGATTATGAAGGAGACATCCAAGGTAGATATTAATTGCTTACTGAGCACTAGAGGCCCCATCAAGTGGAATCTGTGAAAAGCTTTTACTAAATGCATGATGGAAGGGGAACACAGTGGATTTTTGAACGGCTTAACAGCACGTACACTGTCTGAATTTTGAACGTGAATGGGAGGATCGACTTCATCACGGAAGTCACTTACGTGAAACTCTACTAACAACATAAGGTAAATAATGCCCTCTCGAATCAGGCAGTTCTTCAGGGTGCCGGACAGTTCCCTACATCCACGCTAACATGCGGACAGTAAGAACGCGCGTTTTGGTCAAAACTCTGCGAAAATCAGTTAAGAAAAAACAAGGTTTAATCGTTTATCATCGGGTATTCTTAGAATTACACCTAACCTGCCTTTTAAGCACTCTGGGTCCACGGTGTTTATTATTATTACTACAACATCGATATTTTGCTCTTCCAATCTGTGATTGGCTGATGTGAAACCAATCAGCATATGCTATATGTATGTTATTTCAATTGTGCAGTTTGCCCGTACAGAGCTTTAAGGACGGAACGAGTTGAAGGTGGCCATTTAGGCGCGAAAAAAGATTTCTCAAATTTCCCGTAAAATATTAAAATGCATGTTACGTAACAAACATGTAGATTTCATCCAGTATAGCAGTCGTGTTGCAGTGAGTACAATCAAGACTAAAGGCGCGTGTTACGTAAAATTGCGTGCAAGTACATTTCCCACTCATATCACACAACCGCTCACATCAGCTTAGTACTTACTCCGTTCTGTTGCTATTAATTGCTTTGAAACGTTCTGTTCATTATCTGTTGAAAAAGGAATATTTTATCGAAATGGCTACTAAGTCAGCTAGTCTTCAAAAAATGACAGTTGCAAAGCGACCAGCCTCATGTAAAAAAGCATGGTGACAACAAAGAGATGCATGAACTTCCCAGGTACCACGTCCAGCACCTGCCCCGTTGCTGCTATCGCTATGGAGCCAAGATCTGTTTCTAAGGCGGTAATCTCAACGGGATTGTTAGCCCCTTAAAAGGAAAGGAGAACACCAAGTTGTGTTCGGTTCCCATTACCGATATTCCCGAAGATTGGGTTAAGAAGTAACGGACCTAGAGGATTATATGACAAAACTACACGGTGAATGTGAAGAGCTTATCAACATTTTGCATCGACTGTCAGCATTCTCAATGTCCCAGTTAGCGCCCGCCCTGAGATTACTAATTCTAGTCATAAAGATCTCGTAGCTACTGGAACGTTTATTGACATACTAGCTACTGAACAGCACAGATGGATACTCTGTGCAAGTAAAGTGGTTATGTTCAACGTGCCTGACAGAAAACATTGGCTGACCGTGAGAAGATCCTTACGCCTTCTGATAAAGATGACATCTTTTGGTATAAGTGGCCCATTCCTTAGCTGGTTTGCTTCATACCTTGCAGACCGCACACAAACAGTGAAACTAAGAGATAACAGCTCTACGCCCAGATCAGTCACCAGTGGAGTGATTCAAGGAAGCGTCCTGGGACCGTTACTCTTTCTCATGTATATAAATAATGTATGTAAAGTTATAAAGCATGGCAAACTATTCCTATTCGCTGATGACATCATACTTGTCTACACTTTTCCTCGTGGCGATCTCAATTCTTCTTTAGGAAATATACGAGAGGACTTCTTGTCATTAGAGTCTTGGTATCAAACTTGGCTGATGAAATTCTCAGCCAATAAATCCACCATCGTCGCACACGGTTGTCATATACCAGAAGACTTTATAAAGCTGGATGGTCATGGTATTCCAACTGCCAACTCAGTCCGTGACCTGGGTATACGTTACTCAAACTCATTCAATTTCGCTGAACATATATCTTTCTTAATAGCTAAAACTAGACGAACGATTGGATACATTAAGCACTCATTCTTCCTTCCTGCAGCTCGACTACACCTTTATAAGCTGTGCGTACGACCTCAACTTGAGTACTATACGTTCATATATAGTCACTCACGCAAGTCTGATAGGCTAGCACTGGAAAGTCTCCAACGTACATCCACGAAAGCTTTAGTTTGTTATCCGTCTTCTCTGAACTACAGAGAACGTTGCCAGACGCTTGAACTAGATCCTCTTTGGCTACGGCGTCTCAAGCTGAACCTTGCACTCATGTATAATCTAGTTTATGGCAATAAATTTACTGTCAAACTCGCGATTCACCTCCAGCATAGCTCCAAACACAGCATCAGGAACAAAGAGTCCACCCTGACAGCTCTTAAATCTCGTAAAAACTCCGTTCAAATTTTTTCCTAGTGAAATATACCCACATTTGGAACAAACTCTCACATGCAATTAGAGCCAGTAAGAATATACATCAATTCAAACGAAGCTTAGAAACTTTCCTCACCTTAAGGAACGTCATGTCTATTTTCAAACTCTGCCTGCCTGAAGACGATATCTTTGAAAACGGACCTAATAACATCTAACCATCTGATCTCATTTAATAACACCTGAGGGTAAACCTATACCACATTATGCAACGCCATATACACTTCGAACTAATCAAAGTTATCAACTTCACCATTCGAAACATCTCTCAATTTCGAAACGTATTATTTCTCCAGCAGGATAGATCTTGTACACAGTTATGTCCAAAACTTGCAGCTAGACAACAAAACTATAGCCAACATATGGTAACATCATACACATCCCCGTTCGTAGTAACCAAACTCTTACTCCATACTTAATGCTTACCAGTTGTGTATAGTTATCGACTACTATGCAATAGCTGTGAACGTTAAAACTGTTTGAAGTATATATATATAACTTTTTGAAGAAAAAAATGGAAAAAATGTGTACATATATATACATTGAAAAGTATATATAACTTAGCCTGTTCGCCTCATATGATTACACACAAATATGTTCACCTTCCTATCCTAACAGACCATCTGACAATCTTCCCTTGTTGCAAAACATCCTTTCCATTCCACATAGCGCCAGTATATACTAAATCGACATCGGAATTCGGCTATATTCATATACTAGATAAAGCCGGGGCTCGATCTTTTTCCGCGTTATTTGATAACAAATGTTTGTTAGAGATACAAATTTTATTAACTAAAACAGAATCATGAATTTTATATAAAAGATTTGGTCAGAAAATATCAGGTTCCATTGTTCGTCATACTTCACATGATCATTTCACGTTCTCCTGTTTATCACGCAATTTTGCTTTACTTTCTCCATTCCACGATAAATTCTAACGCGAGACAACATTCCATAACATCCAGACAATAAGAATCCCGTAATGGTTGGACAATTCGCGAGGTCTGTGAAAATCCGTCAATTTTGAGGAAATAACGAATTCCAGTCCCGAAGATCGTCCAATTTTCCGCAAAAATGGGACCCTTCTGTCATTCTTCATCTTCACAAAAATTTCTGCATAATTTTCCGGAACCGTCTACATCAAATGATAGGGAAATTCTTTGACTGTTCAGTTTCTCCATCCTGAAAAATCTTTTCTCTGGCACGACCTTGAACCTGAGGCCAACGTTAACCTTGTGAAGCGAAAATTGATGTAACTACTCAGCATTTTTTATCGAACATTAAAAATTTTGAGATTTATCGTTTAAGAAGCAAATGAGCTAAATGCTTCTTCATAAACTACCATTTTCCTCTCTTATTATGTTTGTTTTGCAATTTTATTTCCATAATTGGTGTATTGTACAATTAACAATTTTGAGTACGGTATGCGTTTCACGTTACCATGTGTATACTGATCACGCTTTTCTGAGCGTGTTTCTCACAGATGCGTTGAGAAATATACCAATATTATTATTATTATATTAAAGGCATGTAGGGTGAAAGACCAGGAGTATCATTGTCTAAGACTCCGCAAAATCGTACAACAAAGGTATTCTTCACTGTTGCTGCAGTTCACAAACGAATTTGTAGCAAGTGAATTCGTAAAACAGCAAGATCATATTATGCGTGCCATGAATTTTAAGTCGATAAAAGTGTTTGCTGGAAAGACACCACTCTGAAGGGAAAAATTGCCGGTCAATATTTTCCAAGTAAAAGAGAACCCGAATAACACAATCAGCAAACTCATTGACTCCACTATTGATTTTGGCCGTTCGACGACTTCACTTGATCAGCACGTTGTAACTGGCAACACCGTTACGATGTCCGTCTAAAAGGATAATGAAAACAAACCACGTCCAGCTCTGTGGACGACAGGCGCAGTCAGGTTTCTCCAGCAAAACCAACGGTTAGCATTAAAAATACCCTCCTAGTCATCAACGATTCCCTCCGTCATCCGAGGCGCTGGCTGGAATGAGTCCTGGACCTGAAGTGCTCAAAGTTCTGCAGTGTTGAAGGCAGTATCCCAAATCTCGAGAACAAAGACGAGGTTGGACAAACAAATCTTTCTTGCTTTGGGCACTTCCCTCCATTATCTAAAGTGACTGTACACAACAACTGCGGACCCGGATCGCCTGAACAGGTCTCCAAACCAACTGTAAGACCAGTATGGTGCTTACTAGAGAATAATGTTCTGGATTGTTATCATAAGGGTACATCGAGGGTATTTAATAATCGCTAGGTATCTGGTTCTAAGAAACACATTTTAGGGGCCAATGCTTCGCAGATGAAAATAAACAATTGGTCCTCTACTGCTTTTAAGTCAACCCACACCTATAGTAGCTCACACACTTTCTTTGCATTACCCAATAGCTCCACAATACCCTATCCTTTTATCCAAAGCATGAATGATACTAGTGATCAAACTCCTGACGTATGTACACCGTAAGGTACATCACCACATGTTTATATAACTAAAACAAATGTACGCCAACCCGGTCCATTTTAGTGAACCCTTCGGTATTTTATCCACCACCTCATGCTCCCCCTCCCAACGCCCCACTCAGTCATCTTACCATAATGACACCCTTCCAACACTTTCTGTCGTGGAGTCATATCTTTGCGACATCCACCCGAACATCCCCTAGAACATCCCCCAGACCAGACTTCTGCATATAATATTTCAAAACTTACTGCTCCATCTGTCATGTGATTGTTCAGCAGCTTAAATGTTGTGCCTGACAGAATCAATTCCACCTATTTATTACTCATAAACGTAAGATCATTCATAAGGAAGGTGCACATTTTACATCTTCTGTATTTGTGTCTAATCCCCATATCATTCTCGTCACTGAAACGCGGTGCTTGCTTGATAATCCAGACACGCAAATCAGCCTCATGGGATATAATATATTTCAAGAAAATCGCCTCACAAGACGAGATGGTAGGTGCATCATTTACCTGAAAGAGCAATTTACCGCAGTCACACTTGACGAGCCTAATCTTAGTAAAATCGAGGACTCGTTGTGGCTAATGGTCTCTATAGGATCTCGCGACCTACTCATTGGATGTATTTACCGGCCGCCTAATGCTACTAGCAGTGACTTGACTGACCTCGTAGAGGTGATAAATCATGTATCAAAAATACCTTGTGAATACAAACTAATAGGTGTGGACTTCAACATGCCAAATATCTCCTGGACCTCATTCACAGCTCCCGCAAAGCAAGCTAATTTTCTTTCATGCATTCAATTTAATGGACGGAACCCACATGTCTTAGCGCATACCAGACAGAAACATATTTTGGATCTCATATTCACCACAGGTATATCGTCCGTAGAGATATCCGTTCTTTAACAATGTCCAGGAAGTGACCATAACATCGACAAGTGTCAGTTTGACTTCAATACAGTTACCAAGCCGACAGCTGTATTCTACCGTCCGATCGAACTCGCCGATTGGAGCACATTCTTCTCCGCATTAAGATCCTTAACTTGTGATACGTTCTTTCTTACAACAGAATCAAAGGTGGCAACCGAGGAATTTATCAAACACTTAAACTTTTCTATCGATTTTCTGGCCCCATAAAAACAAAACACGTTGATTCGTGGGTACAAGGCAGAATCCTTGTTGCAAAGGAGACTGGCAAACTTAAATCACTCAAGTCGATGCACAGCATATTGAATTTCTCCTTTGTAATGTAAACTAGCAGTATGTTTGAACATAAAGATTACAGAACGCAACTGCGTTATGCAATCGAAGAAACGTTTTCCCGTGGCAGTGAGCTGGGGACATGAGACCAGTGCAGATTATGAGACGGAGAAAATTCCATGAAGGACCCTTCTATAAAATTTATAACCCTCAAAGGTAAGACGGTTGTCGATGACCCTGTTAAAGTATGTGAGCTCTCCAACTCACATTTTGCTGCTGCGTTTAGCATGGAGAGCACAGTATCATTCGTTGCTCCGTTGGAACCAACGAACTTTCTGTGCAGTATTTCGATTGATGTTAGGAGTATCCGCTCACAGTTGGTTACTATTAGACTTACAATCCATCCTGGACCTGATGGTATCCCACCAGTCGCCATCTAGCAAGGGGGTGAGGATGCACCCATCCCTCTACTAAATTTGATCATGCTATCAATCTTATTCAGTATCTTCCTTCCTCATTGGAAAAAGTCAGTCATAATGCGTTGCTGCAAAACTGGTTTCAGGCAGGAAGTTAGTAACTATCGTCCAATAAACCACATACCATCTGCTAACGAATGTTTGAAAAGATAATAAAAACGCCCATTGTCGAATTCTTAAGATCACAAAACCTTATAAACCTTTCGCAGCACGGTGTACTTAATAGGCGCTCTTACATCACATGTCAATGGGAATTCTTGTGCCGACGCAGGAGATGCGGCTATTATCATACTCCTACACATGCAAAAGGCTTTTGATCGTGTACCCCACAAGCACCTGCTAATCAAAACAGTATCCCTTGGCATACAAGACCCCTTGTACAGCTGGATTTTTTCATATCTTGAAGGGCAAACCCAAACTGTCCAAATGGGAGAGCACCGCTCAAAGCCAAAACCGGTGACTAGTGGGGTGATTCAAGGAAGCGTTCTGGGACCACTGCCCTTCCTCATGTATATAAATGACGTGTGCGATGTAATTAAACATGGCAAACCCTTTCTGTTTGCTGACGATATCAAAATTGTTTACACATTCCGCCAGCCCAGCAACCTCGCCTCGTGTCTACAAAATATACGACACGACCTAGCATCTTTGGAGTCGTGGTACAAAACATGGCTCATGACGTTTTCAGCAAACAAGTCCAACATTATCACTTTTGGTTGTCAAATACCCAATGGGCCTGTCTCACTAGACGGTCATCGTATTGACACCGCCACATCCGTTCGAGATCTAGTAATATGGTATTCAAACTCCTTCAATTCCTATGAACAAGTACACTCTCAGGTAAAAAACTAAAAGGATAATAGGCTTTATCGACAAAACCTTTTGTCCACCGGATGCGAGGCTGACTCTTCACAAAATGTTGGCTGGACCTCAGCTCAATAGGGTTTTCATCACCACTCAAGCACTTGGTATTGATCCACTCCGAAGACTAGAGTTGCACCTTGGCAACCATGTTAGATCGGAAAAAGTTACGAGCCAACTTCTTTATTGTAAATTATTCTTGTACTTGAAAGAGAAATCCGAATGAAATCGGAGTCCGTAACATCATCCAGCGCTTTGAATAGGCTTGGACAGCTTCCTCACATCATCAAGCATACTGCCTATCTCCAAACTTTGCTCATCTTCTGATGACCTTTCTGAAAGTGGTCCGGACATTATTTAGCCGTCAGCAAGACGAACGTAGGTACCCGTCACCATTATCAGGCTCCCATCTAACACAGCTTGCCTGAACCTGTCTACTGCGTATGCACCGTTTACTCACGCCCCACCTAGCATTTCATTCATTGTGCATTCACGAAACTGCATCATTTTATTCAGGTGCGTCACTTATATTCAGCTGTACGTACAAAAAAGAAATAGAAAAATAGAAAAATGGACTATATCTCACATATACACTTTTCCACATATTACATATATGCCCAACCGTAATAAACTGTTTACCTTGGTAGGGAACCGGGCTATAATTAATGGTAGCCGGTATTAACGGCTTACTTGGCCACCATGGAAAACTCTTTACAGAAAACTCTGGAAAAAGATACTCCATTGTTAACCTCATATTATCAGATTATAACCCCAATTCACATCGTGCGATTTCTCCCCTGCATGAAACCCCCGTATTAACCAGTGTGTGTGCTATAAAATACATGTTCCCGCTTAAACATTCAACCTATAAAACAAACCGACATAAAAATTTCGGACGGAGTTTTGATTATCGCGTGATGATCATTCCAGAAGTAGCTGCTGGTTACCCAATCATCGCGGAATATTATAACAATTACTTGCCAATATTATATACTCTGTTGAAAAAAAATAGTTACTAATTTCGCGTAAAGTTTGTGACAAAAAGTCTAACATTGAATCGTCCGCTAACGAGTCAAGTTCACAACGAGTGACGCGTAATCTGTTGATCTAAGTATACCTATGTCAATATCCAACGGCAAGGAAGATAATCTACCTTCAAAACAGTTAATGAAAAGGTGCTCGTAAAATCTGAGTTTAATACGGTACTAATCGAATCAGTATACATGAAAACTAAATATATATCCCCGAATGTGAAATATCCTCAGAAATTGAATGAAGCATGTGCCTGCACAACAAATCTGACAACTAGGCACCGCTTAGTAATGGGGGACGATAAAATGGAACTGAGTTCACTCAAACAAATGGTAATTGGTTGGGTTGGAGCAAAATGACTGTTCACGCATCGATAAATGATAAGAATTATAAGCTACTCAACAAGGAATATGGAAGGAGAATGTCCTATTTTGACATTTAAAAATGCACAAGGCTGTGACTGAATGAGAGTAAGGGATACGGTTACAGTAGCCGGTGTAAGGAGGAAAATGGTCAATACTGTTTATTCTTAAGGGAAATTAGGGAGAGATAAAGCCACCCTTCAACACTAATCAACCAAAGCACAGTAATCTCAAAATAACGCAACAGACCTTAGCAAAATCAACATAACATTCACAGTAACCTTCATATTACATGTAATTATCTGTCATGATCGCGCACACCCGAGCCTGTTTTTCACAAATGCGCTGAGAAAAAATATATATTATATTATATGTGTTTACTTTATATTTTCCCATTTACCATATGACGTTGCCCACTTTTTTTTATTCCCACGAGCATCCGTAATGCAAGGAAATGTTTTGCGATGAGCGATTGCTCAAAACCCCATATTGGCCGAGCGATTAGCGAGATTTTCAACTTTTTGACGTTTTCTAGCATTCATCGCGGTCCCGCGCTGGAGTCTGCCCAAGTTGTCGCCGGATTTTGGAATTTCCCGTCCACCCTCGTCCAAACTGCATTATTTCAACATTTTTTCAAACGAAGTTTAGTCAACTAACGGCTAAATCCTTCGAAGATTAATTTTCACGCATTTCCCGACGTGACCTTGAAATTATTTGAAACGTCGTCTTTACCTAACCTTATAAAAGGTAAATTAATGTAACATCTCATTTTTCGGACTGAATCCGTGGAACAGACGAACTACCATTTTTCATTACGTATGAATCGAACGTTGTAAACAGTGACTATGTTCCATCTGATTACGTCTTCTTTTGTCAACAGATTTTATATTTGTCTTATTATAGATCCATTTGCTGTTTTGTACCGCATGTAATTATCTGTCATGGTCGCACACATCCTAGCGTGTTTCTCACAAATGCGTTGATAAGTGTAGATTATTATTATCAGATTACCTAAAGATGGTTGGTTGTACATCTGTCGTATGCTTATCCTGTCTCTCTGATGGTATTTCCGGTGGAAAACGGTCGACGAAATGTCAATCCTAAAAGTGATTACATCTGACATTATCACGTGGTTGCTTCTGCCTACGGTTTGGTCTAAACATGGGTAACACGCCCCACTCTATCAGTGCCAACGTGCTTATGTAGCTTGTGTGCACGTGAGTCAATGCTCAGTTATTTGACGGATAATGATCAAATTTGATGCTCGTTATTAATCCAAAGAAGATATTGATTCCTAGTTTTACCATTTCAGCTACAACCCTTCAGCCTTCCTATTATGAACGCTTATGATTCCGGTGACTGTTGGCGTATGCTTTCGCCGGCTGCAAACTTTAATGTCGGCTGCCAGCGTGTCCTCTCATTTTTCCCCTTCCATATGTCCCCTTTAAGATCCCGGTGTGCCATCCCAGGAGTTTCACGGCTGTCAGAACACGTCTAGTTAACCTATGCTATGATCAACGTCTAACTATGCGACATGAATTCACACCGGTAGCTGCTCCGTCCAGTTGACTTAGGTTATGTTCAGCGCCCAAGCACGTGGCATGAGTTCACGCTAGTAGCTGCTCCGTTCAGTTGACTTAAGCAGTGATCAACGTCGATAAGAAGAACACGGGAGAAATCAGGATAAACTTGTATTTCGACCGGTGAACAAAGTAAGATCATGATGATTCTCGGTGTTAGAGTTTGACTCACTATCCTTGTTACGCCGTTCCCTGTGCACCAACTGTAGAAACAACCATAACATAAGGTCATTTTCAACCATTTTTGGGAACAACGTTTCGTCTACTTAAAATCTTGCAAAATGAAACTATTATAAATATCATGTAAGCAGGGAAGCTGGAAACGTTATCACACATGTTTCATTATCAAATTTATTAGTACTTTTCTTGAAATACAATGCCAACGTTGAGTGATTGTATATTTCTCGTTTGACGACATCTGAACGCCAAAAATTAAGCACTCTCAGGTTATGGGATGACATATTTCATCTCAAAAGTTGCAGTGAACGCCTTTGTTAGACT
The DNA here is from genome assembly GCA_014338405.1 of Paragonimus skrjabini miyazakii. Lineage (NCBI taxonomy): Eukaryota > Metazoa > Platyhelminthes > Trematoda > Plagiorchiida > Troglotrematidae > Paragonimus > Paragonimus skrjabini miyazakii. Next base: position 13,779 of record JTDE01006753.1, on the reverse strand, counting down.
TGAAAAAGTGGGCTAACGGCAATAGCGGGTTGCTTTCACGAAAATGGTGAAGAACGTTTTCATCATCAAACTTGAACTTTTGGCACTTATTCGATGTACTCTAATTTGTTCACTAACATTACTAACTTACAATTGATGAACTACAGGAATTTTGTCAGTAATTTCGATTTCGGCATTTTAGAAAATATTTACGAAACAAGGATTCGCGCCAAAACGACCTTTTTTCCTTCGGATCGACCTTCAAGCCCAATCCATGTGAAAGTCATAATTGTCAAATGTACTTTTGTTTATGAGTTTATAAATTCTAAGCTTGATCCACTCACCAGAACGATCTTACACTGCTCTTTTTAAAACGACCCCGAAAAAATATGCATTTGTATCAGTCGATCGGGTTCACTTCTTAGGTTTAAACTTGGGTCTTTCATTCCTTTATGGCTGCAGGTTTTTCTTGGAAAATGTGCACGCCGAGTCCGTACATATTAATTGTTATCCGTGATGAGTGCATCGGCCGCTGTGTGGAACGGGACTATCCCAAGAGGCAGGCGTCTAGGATTGTCAATTTCTTTGTCTCCAGTGGAACGCTCTATCGATTCACCGACAACTCAATCTTCACCGAGTTGGCTGTGAATAATAATAATCGTACCAAGCCCGTGCGTGCGACATTCGTAAAACGGTCGACCGTCACCTGGGTGTCCTACTGCAAACCTACTTGGGACATGATTAATTCATCCCGTACGTGATGAATGATGAAGTCATCCAACTGAAGATATTACAAGTGGTTATATCCGTACTTGTAAATAAGTTCGTAATAAAATGTATTATACTTTTAATTCTGTCTATATGGACTCTACGGAAAATTTCACGTGAATTTGAACTTCCGCATTTTCGCGCTGTAACGTTTGTTCGCCCTTCTAACCAGACAAAATGCAGCAGCAACGCTTCCGGCGGTCTTTTGAAGGATTCTGACAGACTAGATGTGCTTAACGAAGAAGTATACGCATATGTGCATAAATTACAACATGCACGACATGGGCGCTTTTGCACAAACGGATTACAATTAACAACGGGTCATTACTAAAGAAGACGTTGTGGAAGAACCGGCGCAGGGAGCTGTACACCAGTTCCGGGTGGGTAGTAAAAACCGTGGGCACTAAATATGTACTTTTGATCTGCATGCAAACGATGTTTTGCTCATACACATAATACTACTTCTGAACTATAAAGGTGTGTCTAGAGATTGTGTGCAACAATTTCATAAGCGAACTTTCAGAGAAATTACTTGAAGGATCGCAAGTCGTGCTAACTTGTCCGCCCCTTGAACTAACATAATTCTCGGGAAACTTCGTTATCTTTATCACGAGTTGTCCAAGCACTGGCGGACGCTGAAAAGTGTTCCCATGTAACTGTTCGCCGATTTACAGACGGTAGTGAATGTGCCCATTTTGGGTTAAACAGCTTCCCTCAGAGGTTGCTGCTTAAGTATTCGGAGCGTATCGAGAGGTTGCCGAATCTGACGGGAAATTTTTCTTAGACATTTCCGATGCCCAAACTTTCTATTTGGTTCCTTTTTACGTGACTTACCCTAACTTTTCTACTTAACCGTACTTACTCCCCTTTACATAGTGTTTTCCTAGTTTGGAGGTCACCGTGTAATCAGTTTACTCCCATTTGATGTGTCCGGCAAGCAGGACGCTCTGGCTTCGATTACCTGTTATACTCGTAAACCAACTTTGTGAGGCATGGAGAAACCGGGAGACACTGATCTTCAAAAATAAGGGTTCCTACGACAGTTCTGTGAAAGTAGACAACAAAAATAAGCGTGAGCCAAAGGCCCAATAAAACATGAACAAGACTTGTACAATCAAAAACCGAAATGGGGTCAACAACACGGTAGTTGTCTGCGTTACACTGGTGTGCTTCACGAGAGGTAAATCTCCACTGTTTTGTTCGCACTATTGAGGGGGCTTGTGATGGGACTTTTTCTATTTGTTTTGCAATGTTTGTCCAAAATTAAGCGAGCGATTATGATTCATGACACATTTTACTGTTGATAACTACCACTATAATTAACGTATTCAG
>JTDE01006752.1:27679-42245 GCA_014338405.1 Paragonimus skrjabini miyazakii | reverse complement strand
GCTCTTTCTAAATGGTGCCGCAGTCAACACATCAGCGATGTCAGTGCTATGGCGAGTTATGATTAATTCTAGCGTTGAGGCTATCTGACCGGATCGGGATCTCGTGGCCGCTCTAACATGCTGTGTTAGTGTAAAATTGTTGACCAGGTTAAGCAATTTGTGACCAAAACCTCTACTACTGACAGATCCCAATCGCCAGTTGATTTTAAGAGCATTAAAATCCCCAGAACGAGGATGCGACATCCTGATCGGCAAACCGACCGGAGTGATTTCAGCAATGCCTTGTCTTCCTCTGGTTGCGCACCCGGACCTCGATACACCCGAAAACTATCAATGGGAGGTTGACATGGAGAAGGCTGAAGACGGTTTGAACGCTGACGCACCTGCAGTTACAGCTCCCGGATAACCGCCTTATAGAACTTTTGATAAACAACAGGCAACCGCCTCCAACAGCATTGCCACGATCACTGCGTTGATGATGTTGATGTTTTGATGGTTGACTGGTGTGATCTGGAGGATTACTATGCTGTTTTCTGTCATTACAGTTCGTTCATACAATGTTCTGTGGGTGAGGATATGAAAAACTGATACAAATCCCAATTATCCAGAGGAACGAAACTAAAATCATGCCGCAACCTGGTATAAAATAGGGTGAAGGTTGCATTAACGCATGTCGCGTTCACTCTTGAACCCATTCACCCCCGAGGCCTTTATAATGTTTGTGGGTTATTCATTCCATGAATTGACTACCGGTCGGTAAAAAATGAAACTGAACAGCTATTCATGATCTCCTTCTCTTGACTGTAAACATTTGACCTCCAAAAGTCCGTTCCGTCTCATCACAAGCAAACAGACTGAATGGCTTACGCGAGCATGGTAAGCAATTCCGCACACATCAATAATAACTTCTCCAACCTTCCCTCGTCCAAGCGTGAACAGTTTTAGCGATCTCGGTCAGACATTATAGCATTGATACTTCATAACCCATGCGACGCATGTGGCGGCTTTTTGTGCAATTTTTCGAGGACAGCAATGTCTCCTTTACAATTTGGTGACTAATCCTCAGTGCAGTATTTCACTTGAGGAAGAACCATGGCTGAATACAACGAAGTGAACTTCAGTGACACATGAGTTAGCTACCGAACATTCCAGTCGATACGACGCTCACTGTGTTTTCATCACAGTTGTGACAAGTCGAGCGGATGGGGAACACGTATTATTGACTAAGATACAGAAATATATTTTTTGTTTTCCTTATTGTGGCCATCCTTTTTGTTTATTGTTGATTATGTTAGAGTTCTGATTGCCATTTTCGCTCTTCCCGTTTCGTACTGTTGTATGTACCTGAACGTTTATTCGAACGAGTAAGAATGCCGAAAGGTACTCGGCGCACTCGGGAGTACGGCTGACGCCACGCGCTTTTGTTCGGCTGTGTTTTTGTTTTGTCTCATTACACGCTCGGTCGCACGTCGACTGTGCCTGACGGCAATATACTCCTTGTATACTCGTTGCATTATTCCCAACCGGCCGTTCTCGGTTCGCTTGATCGTGCCATCTGTCGGATAGACTACCTGTCGATGTGTGTCTCTTAGATACCCAGTTGTCGACCGCGTTAGATAATGTATGACTTTCTAAGAAGGTCAGCAGTAAGTTCCATTTTAGCGTCTATCCTTAAAATGTTAAGGGATTTTCCTGGATGGCATATGAGTTCAGCGCACTTCCAACCAGCTTTATCCCACCTATCTAGCAGTCATTCAAACGAAACCGGTAGTCCACGTCTTCTGTGTAAACAGCATTGTTTTCCTGTGCGCGTTTGTCGCCTATGGAATTCGCTGCCGGAAATGGCGGTGCAGACAGCTACAGCTAAAACATTTAAATGGAGGCTGGATAGACACATTAACTTTTGATGTCCCAGGTGTCGCAACTAGTGAAAGACTGATTTCGATCGCGCAGTTAAAAAAGCTGGCTAACCTCCTGTGTAGTCGTTGCTTGTCTGTTTGGTGAATGCGCGCTGTATGTTTGTTGCTCCCTCCTGCATGTTTGAAATATAATTAATGTTTTGGATACCTCATTAACCCTTTCATCGCCGGTTACAAATTTCTTCTATTCATCGCTGTTTTTTCCCAGTGCATTTTTTGTTTCGCGACACCCTCACGGCAGCAAATGGGAAGCTATAATTCACCCGATCCGGTTTGAAGATACTATTGTGAGCGTTATTTTTCTGTTTATCGCAGCACAGTGTAGTTACGTTTTCTACTGACCTCACACAGGTCATCTACCATTCGTGATCGAGTCATCAGCCGCCATAAATACACCGAATCACCCCGAATTGCAAGCCTCAGGCCCGTCAATCCTTACGGATCCTCGTGAACTGAGGGTCCACTTTTCTCTTTCACTGAATCGGTCTTATAAGAACGATGTATGGTGTCGAGTTGATATCTGCTCTAACCTTTATATTGCGGGATTCGATGACTGGGTTCACCTACCTATTTTGTACACAGTTAAATTAAATTCGCAATTCCCCGAAAACCACTTTCTTTTTCCATGTTTTTACCTCCACTTGTAATCTATAGTACGGTTCTAGCGTCCGTCCAAAAACCACTCATAATGAGAAGCATATCTGTTGTTCGTTTGTGTGGCCGTTCAGGCTGTTCTACTAAGATGGTTCGCGGGTTGGAGTGCGGTTCCCGGCATGAGTGGTTCCACATCAGTTGCACCGGAATGACAGCTGCCCAGAACTCGGCATGAGGGAAAAGCGGCCTGGAAGTCGTCCGTGGTGTAGTTTTGTAGGTACACCCCACACTTTATGTTGTAGGAATGTAGTAAATTCCTGCGGATGATTGACTCTGAGACACGACTCATCAAAGCATCAGAGACACATCTTGTGCACCTCAGAAGCTTGTTGCGAAAGAGATTGACCTCTGCAGCCATCTAACAGTAGGGGAGGCTGGTCAAGTTCAGTGAGCACCTGAATGACGGATACCACATACGGGTACACGGTATTTGCTCAGGTCTCTAATCCAATGATGCTAACTTTTACTACTTTTCCAAGTATGCGACACACGGAAAAAGATGATAAGATGGCCAAGGTATGGTGGTGACAGAGTGATAGTGTTTGATTTTCTCTGGAGCAACCACAACGTTCTCGTTCTTGTGTTCCAGGTCAGCGGTCGTAACTGATGAAATACGTTGGTCAGGAATCATACCTTTCACGAACACAGTTTATTTGGCAGCAGCGAAATAAGCTTACGTATGCGTTATGACACAGAATGAAAAAAAACTGGGTGAAGATAAGGACCACGAGCGGTAGCTCAGTCACAGTTAGAACGCAACGAAATCGCAATAGGACACGAAAATCAAACCGCAAGTATCACAACCTAATTATCGCAATTTTGAACCCCAAACAAGTGAGCTAAAGTACGGCCTTCAAACGAGCTTCATTTGCTGTACAGTGGACAATGGCTGCACTTACAGGATTTCAGTGGTGTTGGGGCTAGGTCAATCGAAGAATCGAATGGAAGCGGGCGTCGCTATTGAATTTTGAAGCGAGATGGCGGGCATTGAAACTTATGAAATTGGGGCGAATTCTTGGACAAAAAGGCATTTTCCCAACAGAATATACTCACGGTCACACCTTTAGAAATTATAAAAAGAAAGCAGCCCAAAAAAGCAGGATGTACTGCAAAGCAGTCTTTGCTGTCTTCCGTTCCTTCCGCGAGACAGTATCCACACTGCAGTGGGTCGCTTCTGCTTAGCACAAGACCTGTCAACCTCATATATATAACTAGTTTTCCTCATGTTTGTGTAATAAGATATGTAGTGGTTCAGCACCCCGCGCTAAAATCAGTGGCCCGATCGTAGCCATCAATTCGTCCCGCATCCGGTCAGGAGACCACATCTTAACTGTCTCACTCACCCATGTACTCCTGGCATATTCACAAGGTCACAGACACATCACGCGCTCCACAGGCCAGCGCGTGATTCAACATGCCCTGTCTACTCTGCCTTGTCCCCTCAACACTGCGAGAGGCAAGATCACATGCACGCACACACGCACGCATCGACTGAGCCAACTCACGCGCGTTAACTTACAGGCACGTACTGCACGCACATGTAGGCGACTAAACTCGCAAGAGGCACAACACAACTTCTGGCGCATCGTCTTGAACGGTGAACAAGCCAACAACGCGTAAAGTCAATGGACACAAGGACGTGAGCTTCACCACAATTGTACCGGTCCACATCGCATCCACGTGAGCCTATCCTTACACACAGCATAAACCTGGATACTGCTATCCACATTTTTATCTACACGGACATTATTTTGTACTGTACGTGAGTCTCCCAGTTTGTCTATGTTCTAATCCTCTTCCTGTTTAGACCTATTTGTGTCATTCACATTACTACTCAACTGTGTACCCTTCTTTTGTTATACTTAGTGTTAGGCAGTAGTCATTTATCTATAGCTCACACGTAACAAATATATCTGCCCTCCCTATGTTTCTGTGTCATTAAAATATCCACAAGGTTTGCGAGTACTTTCAAGCTGTTTACAGCTGTAATCATTGCAACAAGGCGACAACTCTGCTATCTCTAGCCTACCCACTCCGATCTTAACAGGTGTTGACTTGCATCTAACATAAAATATTACCCGGAACCCCTATTTTGTCGTTGTTTACAAATTACTTTGGGTACGAGTTATTCGGAGCATACACTAAGTCGGCGACCCCATTTGTGCGAGTTTATACGAATGAAGGTGTGCCATGCATGTGAGCGCACCGGCTTGCACAGAATGTATGCGCTTGTACGAATAGATGGGCGTTGGGTATGGATGCTAGGACTTATGTGATAGGGCGTACGGTTGGGCATTGGGAAGTATGTCTGCATATCTTCAGTTCGCAAGTTGAAGCTTTTTAATTTGCGTGTGATCTCTTACTATTACTGGCAATAGATCTGTAGGCGTATGCTTCTGTTGGTGCTCATTTCCTCTGTTGTAGTGGAGTCGCAAGGAGACACCTTTCGTTGAAACCAGAAAACATGAAGTCGTGGTGCTGTGGGCCTCGAGTTTATCGAAGCAGGAATCTGGACATTCTGGTTGTTGGCCGTTATTTGTTCCGTGCATTGAATTGAACTGAATTGAGCTTTTGTCTTTCGGAAAAATCCAACAATCGAAAATCCATCGTTAATGAAAGCCAAGACCCAACGCGTTGACCCCTGTGTATTGAAACTGACCCTGGAAAATACAGGGCAGAGAAAAACACGTCAAGCTAGCGTGGCACGGAGCAAATTATGATTTCAGCCCCCGGGGCGGATATTAAAAATCACCGTACTAAATAAACCAAGGGTAGTTAAGAAACTAATAGCATCACAGATGCACAACGAAGTGCGACTATCAAAAATATTATTTAATATAGTCGCTACATGCCACATGTCCGGCCTTGATAGCCACTAAGAAGACCGTAATGCTCTTAAGTTTGAAAATGGTCACGACAGTCGCTTTATAACAAGGGAAGCTACCGTAGTGAAGATGAGAGACCGTGCTATACTGCTCACACGGCGGCTATTCAGTAGTGGGACCAGAGCATGCGTTTTGACATCGAAGTAGCCACAGGAAAAATGCAGGAATACATATCAGATTGCGGCGGCGCACAATATAGTCCTTGCTACGTGAAGGAACTCAGCATTGGCGTCTGTGACAAACGAGACGGTTTGGGACCAGTACCGTATGCAAATGAGTGTTGTGTTTGTGGTGCTGCTTAAGCGCTTAACCTATGTGTTGCTTTCTTGAACAAATAATCTTTGTGTCATCCGTGTTCTTGGCTAACAACTCCACTTAACAAAAATCGCTCCTTTGGTAGGAGCTCAGCAAAGGCTTGCTATCCTGACACTTAACTTCTGCGGTTACATTATCCGTGTCGACTAACTGCGGACCAAACACCCAAGGCTATATATGTTTTAGTGGTGACCCTCTCCAACGTACTCAGTCCAGATGAAATTATCCCAAGGACAAGTGTCCTGAAACGTCACCTTCTCAATATTAAAATCTTGTCCCAAGATACGTCCGTTGGCGAGCGAAAGTTGAGAGGATCACTTTATAGAAGAAGACATATAGCAGCTACTGAGAACCTCCCACCGCCTTCCGAGGTTTCTGGTATATGGCATATAGAAGGAACTAGCAATGTCAGCTTTAATTACCTCCCAGAAGCTCGGTCGTTGAAAGCACCCGATAATGAGGCAAGTCATCGAAGCCACCACCTAATGCGAGTAACATGGGTTCCAACGGTGTTTTGACCTGTGAAGTCTGCTTCTTAACAGGAGGTTTAAGTGCCACCGCCTGGTATACCCGGACCAAAGTCTGACAAGCAGCCCACTAAAGCAGGCAGAAAACGTCACAAGACAGGTATCCATCGAGTGCAGAAAGTAACTGAAGGGCTCTTGGGACATTCACCGTGCAAGGCAACCACATGAATGGACTCTTCATTTCCAGTCAGGTTCCATTACAACAGGCAATTTAACGCTGTGTCAACCAAAAAGAACGCTTTTTGACAGAAAGTTTTCCAAAAGGGCCGTCAACGAAGACCACCCAAACAGGCATCGCCCCCCCAAATACCTTCATTACAGACCATAATCGAGAAGAAAAACATCTATACAACAATCACACAAAGTAGTTGTATGGAGAGATATCAGGCTTGATACCCAAACATGCTGTGCATAGGTTCAGTCTCACTCACGGCATTAGCTTCGCCGTACTTACGCGGAAGTTGTCATCGTGGATCAAAAGGCACATGGTTGCGATCCTTCGGAAACGCTTCAGAAGAAGAGTTAGCACAAGGAAGCCGACGACGCTTACAGAACGCTACTAACTCCTCTCCCTCCCGTGGTCAACCATCCTATACTCCTCTTCTGGGTCACCCTATGATAAGATGACTCCACATTACATTTATACCAAATGTTCTAGTCAGGTAAATAAACTCCCCGAACTCAGATAGATGGTACACGACAAGTACCCTTACATTGTGGCTCTCACGGAACCATGGCTAATACCACAGATCAGTTATTATGAAATCTGTAGCCATGGCTAGTAAGTTTGTCATGATAGTTGTGTACGTTTGGCCTAAGCTACCACCTTCTTTTGTACATAACGGTAATAGTCCCTTCCCCAATTTTGATGATGTGTGAATACAAATAAATTCCATAGCCACGATTCATTGCTATTGGAAGTTAACTCCCGCTCGCTTTCCAGCTAACCATTGGACGATGAGGCCCTTTTGTCCCGTATGAACTAATTTATTTCCAGTCAACTTCCCTCATTTGATTACCACGATTGGCTTCAACGCCTCAAAGGAGTCTTCAACGCATCCTCAACAAGCTGCGGAAGATGGCCCTGACTGACCTCTGGCACTAATTGCGCAAAATGTCTGGGCATGTGTGAATTCTGCAACAAGCTATCGTCCGGGGCGGATCTCTTCTTTACTGCAGCTCGTAATCACAAGTGAAAGTTGTTACAGTGACTAGGTCAGTTTTGAGGCTTTCTAATGTCAAAAGGATAATTTGATCCTGGTCCTTGACTTTCTCTATTACTGGATATAGCAATCTTCAAAGAAGCAGTTGGTTCGCAATTCCAACTGGGCGGTCTTTAATAGTACGAGTATTCAACTTACGCAGATCTATGTGTACGACACCGCAGTTGCCTCACCGAAGAATAAAAGTATTTCACATGAGGCTCACTCATCGTATGTTCTACACAAGTTTGTAATGTGTTCTCCCCCCTCCTCTCCCAAGACGGAATCGCCGATTTCTTGACGGCCGTGCGAGGCTGTCTGCCGAGCAAAGAGTTCGATAATCCCGAGAACGTTGAAGTATACTACAAAGTGCGCAATTGGTGCAAATCGGAGACCCATAGCTATCATCTCTAAGAACAATCAGAGGTATTCAAAACAGCGCTGAAACAAAATATTTCTTTTCAAGCACGCAACCTCGCCACAGGAACCCATCCTCATCCCTGTCCTTGTGGTAGTCAAAAAGTGCGATTGTTCCCCAAACCAATGTCGTTATCGAATCATTCAGTAAACAGCAAGCCGTCGTGTACGGCTCTGATTCATCATCTTCCCACTGCCTATCCCCACGAGTATTTAGGCAGCCTGCTTTACATGGAGGATTTCCTTCGCATGACGTTCTGGATTCGCTTTCTAAGTCTAACCCATTTAGCTCAATGGACCCAAACTAAATTCATCCGCGACTACTGATGAAAACATCAACTGTGCTTGCCAAATCATTCTTTCAACGATTCGAGTAGCCCCATGAGTTCATTAGAAGTAAAAAGATGTTTTGGCGAACAGTCTGTTTTCGGTTATTCATCATCGGGCCAATTACATAACATTTTATATCATCATGGTTGTCAAGCGATCAAAATCAAAAGCAATTAGTCACACAATTACATCACGAGATTGTGAATTGGAGGGCAATTAGGCGACAAAATTGACCACCGGGGGTGTCGAGTTAGTTACGGGAGGGAATGGTAACCGTAGGGCCTGTACAAATTTCTTCTGAGCGCACAACTGTGGGTTGCGCAACCGAATTCCGATCGCTTCCGCGGTGGCCAGAATACGAAATTTGAATCCTCTGGATTGACGATTAGGCAAGCGGTAAATGGGCTGGAAAGCCACCTCCGGTGTGACTTGGTGTCCTGAGTCAACAAGGTGAGCCAGAATTGCAGTCGAAATGGAATTCACCTCGCCTTTAGTCAGCCACGTGGGGTGGTGTTCACGTATCCTCTGAGAAAGGCGCCTGGTTGTGCGACCGACGTAACCTGCTCCACAGGAGCATGTGAAAGCGTAAACACAAAATGAGGTCACACATTTAGGCAACATATCTTTGAGCTGTACGTGAACAACCGGGTCGGATCTGAACGAGATTAGTAGTTGTGGAGCACTGTAGGTCTTTTCGATTGCACTATTTACCCATTTACCGCTTGCCTAATCGTCAATCCAGAGGATTCAAATTTCGTATTCTGGCCACCGCGGAAGCGATCGGAATTCGGTTGCGCAACCCACAGTTGTGCGCTCAGAAGAAATTTGTACAGGCCCTACGGTTACCATTCCCTCCCGTAACTAACTCGACACCCCCGGTGGTCAATTTTGTCACCTAATTGCCCTCCAATTCACAATCTCGTGATGTAATTGTGTGACTAATTGCTTTTGATTTTGATCGCTTGACAACCATGATGATATAAAATGTTATGTAATTGGCCCGATGATGAATAACCGAAAACAGACTGTTCGCCAAAACACCTTTTTACTTCTAAATCATTTTTTGTCGATTCTTTCTGCTGGTATCCTTTCCAAGATTTGGAAGGCAGCTGCCGTATTCCCCATTTATAACGCGAGTGATCAGCACTCTACCGTCGATTATCGATCGATCAGCCGAATGCGTGTCCCTTGCAGTCTTGGAGCCTTACCTTAAACGAGCTATCTTAAAGCGACTTTTAGACAATATTCTCATTTCTGTATCTCAGCAAGGATCACCATCAAACAGGTCCTACTTGACGAACACGCTGCTTTTTGTGGACAGCTTGAGTGATGCTAGGGATCATGGTCTTATATTTCGGACGTCATTTTCTTCAACTTTGCTAAGGCGTATGACCGGATACCACACGGCAAACTTCTACAGGAGATGGAGGCGCACGGCATAAGAGGTGACATTCTCCGCTGAATCGCCACGTTTCTTAATGCCAGGACCTTTCGTGTTGAATCTGGCCCTGATCCTTCCTCCCTCGCACCGCAAGGCTCCACATTTTTATAGGTGATTTACAGTAAGGGGGTTTTAGTCACTATCTTGTCTTTGCAAGTGATGTGAAATTCCGGAACTCCTAGGGTCCCAACACTTTGCAAACTGACCTCGATGCAGTTAAGCAGTGTTCAGCGAGGTGGCATTCTGCCATCAGCGGCGATGCGTTAGCAAGCATGTCTCTTAGTAACTACTCTAGCAACATAAACTAAACAATCAGGAGTCCCTGTTGCCAACATGAGTCTTAAGAAAGACCTGAGTGTGTGGCTATCGTCCAACTTATCCTTCTCACTGCACTGCGAAATATCAGCAAAAATAATTCACTGCACTGTGCTTGATAAAACAAACGTTTTCTCAAATTAACAAGAAGGCTTCTCAAGCACTTTACGGGGTTTACGTCTAACCATTGGTTGGATACGTTAACTTACTTGTTGATTCTGGTCTTGAAAACTAAATGCGATCCAGCGTGTACAACCAGCGGGGACAAAAATCGTAGTAGGTCTTCGGAACGTTTTGCGTGAGTCTCGAGTCAAAAACCTTGAACTTTAACTTCTGGAATATTGAGGACTTCACATAAATCGCATTCTTACTAATTTATGAAAGGCTGATAACAGAAGTGTTTGCTGTCACAATGAAAGGTTCTATAAAAGGAGACCTGCCAGACAAAATGTTTTGTCACAGGGTGGCTTCTCATTGGAATAATCTTTCGCCAGTTGTGGTTGGCACTTGGTCTAGAACGGAATTTAAACACTTGTTAGACCTCCACCTGCCTGGTGGAAGTAGTAAGTGAACGACAAGGTCCTAATTTTTCTCATGTGCATTGCTCATATACGGATGCTTTCCCTGAGGGAATCGATGCTACATCCGTTCTTCCATGATTACATTTCAAAAAAGCTGACGCCAGCATGATATCACAAGGCGGATTGTACCGACGCCGTTGGACTTAGAATATCGGCCTTGCACCTGCCTATCAACCACTTAGTCATTTAAAAAGAACTGTGTTGTGTTGATCATGCTTAAGCGGACGCTCGCCCTTATAGAAAAGAAGGTTTCCCAAAACCTTTCTTGAGTCTATGTCCAACCTTTACTTAGCTATGCAAACTCACTGGTGATTACTGATCTTAAGAAGGATGTAACTGCGCCGCAGCATGTCCACCGAGTTCTACCGAAAGCGGTATTAAGTTCTTGAAATTGTGCTCACGAGTGTCAACCTGAAATCAATCTCTGCCCACCCGAATATCGAAGACACCGAGGCGACCTAATCTTCATTTGTTTTCTTTTCTCTATAGGACTTGTAGAGATATACTTCACTTTTGCAGTCCGAAACGGTCCGCGAGATCAAGAGAAAAAGTTGTACATGTTGTGGCCCGACTCTCCGTTAGAAAATTTTTCCCGTCAGATTATTGGACCACGGGAATATGCTGCCAACAGTCGCTGTCTCTACTACCTCCGGGCTGAGAGTTGAGGCTTCTTTATACTTATATTTTCTTAGTAAAAATGATCGCCAAAACATGCTACGTTTCCCACCTTATCCCGGGCATTCTGCCACGCTTTGATGATACTGTGATCCCTAATAGCCATCTTCACCAGTACTTTTCAAGAAAACTGATATCTGCACGCCGTCGGATGGAAACGGAATCGACCTAGAGTGTATGGGCTCTCAGCCCTGCAACCGCGTATCACCTGCTGACTCACTGAATTTCTTGTCAACTTAAAAGAAGCAAAGATGTCCCCCATTAAGTCGTTCAACTGAAATACTATCACTGAAGTGAAAAGATTCATTAACTCTTCAGTTACGTCTGTAGCAGGAAATATATCAAGAACTGAGTCAACCTCGGGCGGCTTATAAATTATTCAGCCTGATGTTATTACATCGTATTTTATTCGTACACCGTTTTTAAAGAAGCTGTGGTTTCTTAGGTTTAAGCAATTCTTGCCGCCGCAGAGTTGTCAGCGACATCCTGCATGGCACCTGTGACTAGTGAGGTCCCGAAAATTACTCGAACTCATCTGACGTTCCCTTCAAAGTCTACGCAGAACATAAGGGTCTGCCTTGAATCTACCAAGGCTGCAAAAGATTGGCCAGAGAAGGAGCCGTTCCGGCGCGTATATTGTGGATCTGTCCCTCTGAGACAGTCAGTTTTGAATATCTTGCCGACTGCTCCTTGATCCGCGTTATGCTGTCGGCAGCACCTGAAGCAGTCTCCTCCTTACACGTTAACTGGTGAACTATTCCGGGAAAAAGGTTAGTGTTGTCTGGCCTAGTTACTGCATCCTCACCCTTGCTACAAAGATATGCACGGTTTTGAACTGCGCTGGGAACCACCAACGATGATGAACTCCCTACTTATTGTCCAACCACGGTGGATCAATAACAAACAAACTGTCAGCTTACATTAACACTGGCCTGGTAGGCGACTCCAAAACTCTTAATCACACCACCCATTCGGGCAAACCTTTCATAAAAAAGAACAGATGTGACGCAGGTCTAACGTGGGGCTCTAACTTAAAAGCCGCCCGCACCCGCCCGCACTGGATCCCGTAAACAATGTGGGGACCGAAATTCAAAATACGCCGACATAGACAGGTAGTGCATTATCTGAACCTAAAATTTCATGTATTCACCTTACCGGAAACGAAGGTGTTGTAATTAGAACTGAACTATGGAGAATGACGATCAAACGTATAAAAATCGCAAAAACACAATTAGGCACAGGAGCACAGAACATTCATTGTTGAATCGTACTTTTCAGTTGTGCAGGATATTGGAACACTGAAACAACTGCACAACAGAAAGAGGCATAGCATGTCAGTCATGTCCATCACAGGAGGTCAACTCTCTTGTGCAACTGTTAGGGTGTCCACATTTTCCGTCCAAAGCCGCTTCTTTTCCCGAGAAAAACGATCTGACTAATCAGGATGAGCGGGACTGTTCAGAACGGTATAGAGGTAACTTCGGCTACTTTTTGCCTGTCTGGCCTTTATTCTGCTGTGTTCATTGGTGGATTACTGACCTCAACTGTAAGCTTCGGTAACTGTTCTTCCATTTTTTAGTAGAAACTGTTTCTAGGTGACTTTGCACCAAGTAAATATTTTGTAATTTTCGTCTTTGTCGCACACGTTTTTGGGACGGAACAAAGCTTTTTTGCACGCATCTTTTGGGTTGTCTTAGGAGCAATCACGGGGATGGTCGCGGTATTTTCGGGACCGAGATTTTACGTTTTGATTATTGCCAGGAGGAGAAATCGGGTTTTTGTCAAGCGCACTACTACATCGAGGACTAATCAGCGTATTCTTTTGTGAGTTTATAACAGGAACGGATTACTAATTGTCTGCCGCGTGGCGTGAGATGCGCTGAGCTCGTCCGCCACAACATTGCAGCTAGTACTTATTCTCGCCCAATAAGAGTAGAACGTACATCGGGGTCGGAAACCGACCTATCAGATTACATATTGATTTACCATGAGCAGAGGGCAACACGCAAAGGATCGCGAAGGCCCTGGTTGTTAGGGCCAATTTGATGCGCACGCACTCAGTCAGGACGCATAAGGTCTTTGAATCAGCGGATGACCATCCTCATACGAAGCTGCACCCCATTACCACACAGTGGTCCTTCGCAAAGTCTAAACTGTATTTGTTGGCCAGTTTCATCGTGTGACTGTGTCATAACGGCAGAGTACAACTGTAACAATAACTTCGTCTTTCACAGCGAAAAGTTGCACTGACAAAAAACGAACAAGGAACTCCAGTCCCCGGAAAAACAACAAAATTTCCCAGTCAAGCAGCAAAGAACCGAAAAAACATTAGTTTATTCGATTCGCAAAAATTAGTGTACAATCGTGCCGTATTTGTATGCTAAAAGTGACCTTGAGTAACAGACGGAATTTCCATAGCATTCTGTAACCAGACCACCTTCGAAGTCCCCGAAATCCTAAACCCCCTGTGACGTGAGAGTTGCCTTACCAGTACCACCGCGCCGGTTCACATTATCTTGTGATGATAAATTCACCACAAAACACTAACAACAAAGTTAGCATAGTTGGCGTAGGTATCGCAGTTTTACTGGTGGCTGTATAATGGATCCTTGCCATCTCCACTACTATGAGCTACATTCACTGGGATAACAATGTTTTAGCTATCGTCGTTGAGAACGGCGCCAAACCAGTCTGACACTTACTTGAATTCCGAGGGCCGAGTAGAATTTCCATCAACATTCGTCCCATTTGGCGGCTGTCGTGCGGTTGCGCTGGAGGTCCTCCCACGTCCAACCCCCTAGCGCCTTCAATTGTTTCGTTGGTGTCTGCTGGTGAACGGTGAGTAAATCAAAAAATAAAGTTTGTTTGCAGATTCACCGTCTTTTCCCTACGACTTCCGATCCGCGTTAACATAAGGTTGGGGAAGCTTTGGGCGTACGAACCCAGGAACTAGCATCATGACAATTCTAGTGCAACGATAACGAGAAATCGCGATTTATACAGGGGTTGACGATAGCAGACAGCGCCGACGCAATTCAAAATCGGAAAAATGACACAAACAAAAGGCCATTGTAAGTGTAATATCAGTACAGAGACGAGGCAGTGCTCTGCACAACGTCAGGTTCGGTGGAAAATTATCAAAGAAGGGCATGTAAGACTCATGGACCAATTTCATCCGTATTGCCAAAAAAACTTCGGGCTCGTCCACCATGGTGGAGACGGGTACTACGTAGAGCGCTCATCAAGCGAAATAAAAATTGGAAAGAAAAAAAAAATGAAGGCCGTCGTAATCGGCTAAATTAAAA
>JTDE01006751.1:16515-27756 GCA_014338405.1 Paragonimus skrjabini miyazakii | reverse complement strand
ACAACTCCACAATGACAGCCGTTTTAGGGTTTGGGTTACACGTTGGTCAATAGTACCCAAGACACCGGCAGAGACACTTGAGGTACTGTCCAGTGGATCATTGCGTAGACAAACAATATGGACAAATGTGATAAACGAGTGGGCATGGTTGAAAAATGAGTGAACACAGATGTCAAACACATGGACATAGATGAAAAACGAGGAGAAAACCTGTAGACAGGCAGAACATTAAAAGTACGGTTCATTGGTCCATATTACTATCTACTTCGGCGTTAATTTCACAAATCAGGCTTCAGTGTACTGATGAAATCTGTCAAAACGTCGGAAGGTCAATTCGATCCAGAACTGAACACACTCAAACAGCGGAAATCGAAACTACCTATATACCTGCCCATTATGAATATGGAAACTAGAAGAAGAGTAGGTGTTTTAATGGGGAAACTGAAGTTTACGTCGATAGACTGTGGACAGTTCGAATGTAAACGGATAGGCAGGCGAACAAACATAATAACTGACTGTCGAATGCGTTGACAAATTCCGAGGGTTTCCCAGTTATCAGCTTGCAAAGACAGCACACCCTTGAGTTCGGTCTCATACAGCGGGTGCTTCTCCAGTACCAGTTCGGATACACGTCGAGATACGGCCTTATTTTGTTTATCCAAGAGGAGTAGACGAAGTTTCAACTTGGCCAGTTCACGACATGTTGGTCCAGCTGAATTCTAGTAGATGAATGTAAAAAAAATTACGTACGAAGTAAAATGAAAGGTCCATGAGCAAGACAAACAGACCGGAAATAAAGATGGTACGACAGATAGAGTAGGACTTCCAAGAGAGTCAGGATGTTCAACGGATTTGGACCTTTCAGCATGCCCATCGAGCACGGTGACAGTATTAACAGACAAAAAACAAACCGTGTATGCAATGGAATCATTTAATTCGGTATACAGGAGCAAGATCAATCTGAGCTACAGAATGAAGTGTCAGCAGGCCTGAGGTGTGTTAGCATTTTAGGAATATCGACTCAACGCATACGTAAATAACATGTACATAAATAGTATTAGACCGTTAATAAATTACAAGGTTGGAGACCCTTCACGAGACGTCGGTAAAACACAGTTAGACGGTTAAATAAAACACAAAAAGCACGCTACCCACCTCACCCTCCTTCTGATAACGTCTCTAATCAAAGATGCATACTGACCTTCAATAAGTAGCTTTGAGGCCGCAGTGTGCTACTACGAAAGACGCTGAGCTAAAATACATCATTATTCGAGCCAACTTTCAGCTGAAGCCAACAAGTTGGAAAAACAAAAGGCATAGTAGACGATACTGTGGCGTTCAAAAAACGTGTTCTAATCGCCGAAGCTTTTATGATAAGTGCATGTGCACATTTGTGTTTCAAAAAAGCGTCAACAAGCCGTTTCGTTGCCAGTGCGATACTTCAGTCACGCATCAGTAACATACGGACACCAATGATGGAATACAATCCATGAACAATCTTTGTCCGAACAGTTCCAGCAACATAGCCGTACAAGAGGATTATATGTAGGCTCTGCCTATCGGGGTAACTTGATGTTGACCGGATGTCAGGAAGAATGGAGAAAAAACATCTCTTCCCGAGTTTTGGTACCAGAAGCGGGAGTTTATCCGACACATCATCAGCACCGGTACAGCTACTCAGGCATGCAGACACTGTGACTATTTTCAATATGTAATCATCGAGGACAGGCGTATGCACATTCTCCTGTGAAACTTATAGCAACAGCTTGCAATATACAGAGGCAAAACGAAGAAGTCAAAACTCCGTACGCTCAATTAGACCTTTCTTCAGTAAGTGAATGGGTCAGGCCGACATCTACAGACCGTTTGCTATTTCAGAAATCTACAGGTCACACGCAGTACGTGGTATATCGACCTTCTACAAGTAACACCAACCTATCCCGCGTAACAGCGGGGACGGAAGAACTCACCGGTCACAATACTGCCTGTATAACAAAATCACCCTTTCAGTTCACACAAGTGGCGCAGGTTGACGAACCATCCGATGGCACGAACAATTGGATCTATAAGCTCTAGCTGGTATTCCTCGCTATTCCTTCACCAAACAAGCACGCGATTTCATCTGAACACGCCAAGTAAAAAATCCTCACTCCAAATCACTGACCACACACAACTCAATTGCTTCTAGTTAAAAGGGATGGGTTGACAAAGCTATCTGAATCCAGGTGCGAAATGTCAATTAGGAAAATACCCTGATTCCACTGCAAAAAGTACTGGAAGGAACAACGTCTAAAATTTTTGAAACGAAGCCATGATGTTATGCAAGTAAACACTCCATCATCGGTTTCGCCTTTGTTTGAGCATGTCAAGTGGAGGTAGATGATATTGTGAGCAATGACAAAATCAGAAAAAAACAGATCGTGTATGAAAAATTACGACGCGTAATGCGGCGTGGAAAAACAGTAATACAAATGAAACATACTACCAAATAGCTAACAACGAAAAATGGACTGCAGCTGATCAGCAGGTTAGCGGCACGCGTGCGTAACCTCATGTAAAATAGTTAACGCAGCAGCCCGTTTGTTAAAGCACTAAAAGCAACAATAAAAGGCGGAAAGAAGTCATATAGTTGATGACAACTGAGTTAAACTATTGAGGTTCAAGTATTTCTAAAAGCAAAAAAATACAGTACACAAGCGTGCCCGAACCTATGCCTTCATTTCTGTAAGATTAACCGGGGATAAATAGTAAAGTACTGATTGATTCATGTCCATCAAACTACTGTGGACAAAAGAGAAATCATACGACTGAAATGTACTTCAGAGTTTGCAGGTGAACATAACATGAAATGATACACAGTTCGCCTAACAGTTATCGAGAAGAAGCAACGACAAACCGTTGTACCGATTAAAACATTTCGTTCAGGCCGACAACAAGAGAAAACTAATCCTAGAAAGGTCAGTTGAATAGATCACACTGATAGCTGCTTGCATGTGTGGTGCAAGTGTGAGACTAAAGCTAACAAGATAAATGCTACACGATAATCGATTGGCGGTCTTCGGGTGTCAACACAGTAGGAATAAATTATCTGACGCTATCGTGCGCTTTGTTCACCATCGATTAAACAATCAAAAGACGACGAGCACACTGGAATGTCATTTTGAGTCGGGGGGGGGGGGGGGGGCAAAGAGCGAGAAACTGCAAAAGTTATCTATCGTAAATCGATTTGACCACCGATATCTGAGAGTTCGGTTTCAAATTTATTTGAAACATATTAAACAGGCCATATTGCGAAACATTCTCAGAATCAACAACCTCACCTAACTTGTTATCTTGTCTACAGTAATATCACCCAGAGACGTCAGTAACCCGGCACACGACTTATTTCTTATCAGTAAACTCTTCTGCTTATAAGCTAATCAACACTTCTTCAACCAATTACTCAAAACAACCGCACTAGAATAATGAATTCGGCAATTATGATACTTCGCAACCGGCTGAAACGGTTTGCTGTACACTCTACAAATCCGTCGTGGATAGCACCATGAAATTCTTTCTCGGTGATATACGCTTACCTAGTTGCCACTTTAGCAAAGCCGGTGGAATGTTTACAGTCGAACAGTCCCACAATGTCTGTAGTCAAGCCGAGCGTTAAAAAAGCCGTTTGTATGACAGACGACACGCTTAATTATCTCATATCACTCGTCTCGACTTTGCTACAGCTCGTGATGTTTTTGTATGACCGCTTGACTGATAAGACCATGAATTGTGAAATTAAGCGGAAGGCGTCACAGTTGGAAGCCACTTTATCCGATAACGGATCATTCAGTCGTATGCCAATTGAGTCTCGCGCAAATTTTCAAGGAGTAGTTTGCCTTTCATCATTAGATAGTCGTGTCTTCCATCTAAATGATATACCAGAATTACACTATTGTATCCATCATGGTATCCATCACTATACTCTCGCGTATCATATACCCGTATTCTTTATCCGCTTCCATCTTCGTCACCTGGAAAGTCCAACAAATACAAAGGGTCTTAAACAACAGCAAATCCTTAAATCCAGAAAATACCATTCCCATTTACTCAACGCTTGGCACTGACATTGGCGCCTATGACCATCTATCTGTCCCATTGGTCGTCCGTCTGTATCAATGATCTTCTTTTCATCCTGGAAAAATGAACAGTCGGTTGCTGTTCCGCAGCACAACAACCCTTAAAACTCCAGAATCACCCAATATTTTTTAAGCTCACTTGACGTAAAGTAACGAGATTCTTAGAAGACAATGAGTAGAGTCCACCAGTATGGATTCCGACGTCAGCATTCACAAGAGCTTCTCGCGTAAACACACACTATCCCACACACACTATTCCCAAAAAGGGGCATTTAATTGCAAATAGCGTAGACAAAGTCATTCCTCACAGAATAGGACACGCTATTCCACTTCGTTTCTAATGCCTAGACACAAAATACCCTTCAAATCTTCCTGTTCCCTGCACGGTGAATATTGATAGTATTCAATCACTTATGTTAATAAGATGCTCTGCATCTCAGCAAATCTCATTAGCTCATATACCGGTCAACATGTCTAGACAATCATGCGAGAAAAACTTCGTAGTGGGGATACCTAAATGCAGCAATAAAAAACCTACAACTCTCCATAATTTTTTTCTCTTTAACCCCTAATACTACTACTACTACTACTTTGTTAACTTCTGATCTCAAATTTGTTCCACATGTCATTCCCTCTTAAGTTTTCTTTATCTAATCATATCAAACTTCTCCCACTGGCACTCTCAAAAAAATTAGCATTCCTAATGCTGCCCAACATTTTAAACTTTCTCTCAACTTCTCGTATTCTATGAACCTTACTTTTTTTACACCTGTGAGTATCACTCAGATACCTAGATGAGGTTGCAACAGTGTATAGCTCATGTACGGACAGTGTAGGTCATATCAATGGTTGATTCACAACTTCTTATTTATTTCACCACAGCATCTTCCTCCAATCAGCTGACACTACCACATTTAGTGATCTTCAGAATTAGCCCAGCGTACTCCCATTCCTTGTATGTTTTAAACAGAACATGTCAATAAATAGTCAATCATTGGAGTCGGATGATGATGCTGCCGCACTTCTAGCCATACCAGTCAACATTGTTATCAACTGTGTACCACAAATGAGAAAGCTGAGACGTGGGTTCCCGTCGATTCCGATAGCAGTCAACGAAGTAGCCAACCAACAAATAAACACAAATTTATCAGGAAGAAGGACCAAGCAGAAAAGAATATTCACGAACTTAGAGATGGACGCTCGTTACTGAATGCGACACACTACTATGTCCGAAGGCGTTCTTAAACAGCAATGTGAATAGCCTGTGGTTTGTGTCGACAGACTCTGACTAAAGTACTAAGTCTGATAGCAAGAAAGCTATCATCCCATGGAATATAATCGAACAAACTGTGATTTGTCCTAGAGCACAGTGAGATTTTCACCACAGCCTGACCGCGAAATTTAGTCTCACCGTAGCAAGAGACCCTAAGGAAGAACAACTGGTCCAAAAGCGAATTCAAATGGAAAGTAGTGCCAAGATCGTTAATGAGCGTTCCGAAGACAGTTCAAAACTCGAAACAACGTTCGTCAGAGCAGCTTGCTGACCGGAGCGAACGAACAGTTAGAGAATCATAGCTTATCAGCTGACCTAACTTCAAGAAGTGGGAATTAGAAGTAAAGGAAGCAGAAAGTAAAAATGAGTGGACTAGTTTAGGTAACCTCTGATACTTTCAGGTCGTTTGTGCTGCAGAAGGGGACTGGCTTTGGAGGCCCCACTCGGAGCCTCTGGCGCAACAGCTTGACCGGCAAAGCAACAGAATATGAAGACTTCCTGGGGGAAGGGGCACTACCGGGAACCAATGATCCAAAAGTCAGACTCACACTTGGAAATGAGTTTATAGCACATCAACCACACAGATTCATCCACCCACCTTGCTCAACGGGACGGTTAAGGCGTTCGTAGTCCGCGACTATGCCGTGGTTCGGCTACCTTGCGATTTCCTCAAACAGCTGACAACCGCAGTGAACAAAGCGCAATGAGGCAGATTTCCCGTTGGCATACGAAGTGCAAAACACAACCAGCAAAAGCTATACATTTTTATAGCCTCGGGTTTCGGACGCAAAGTTGCCCATTTCCAAAATAGACGACAAATGACTATCGCGCGGCACACGCAGTAAGCTAAGTTGATATAAGCCAATTAGCAGAAATAATAGTGGTCAAGGACGGACTAGGTCTATGACCTCAGGGTAGAAGACGTGAACCGTCTTCGGGTGTTTGGTCACAGATGTCTGCATTCAATCGTTCGTATCGGGTGGTACCAACGAGTGAGCAATGAGGAAGTTAGGAAACGGGTGTTTGGAATTGATTGTCAAACGAGTTCTTTTATTCAGTCACTAAATTTGCACAGACTTAGGTGGTTAGGTTATGTACTAAGGATGCTAGCTAATCGCTTGCCACACCCAGCACTGTTTGCCGACACTGCGGTCGATTGGCGCAAGGTGCGAGATTGACAGGTGATGACCTGGCGTAGACAAATGAAAACGTTCACGAAGAGGTTGGGCACTGTAGATCGGGTTCATCTCCCGGGTTGGAGCCCTCGCGACTCAGAGAGTCGGTGGCTTGAGACGTTAGGTGAGATGGCAGCTAACCGAGCTTAGTGGCGTGAATGTTGCCGTTGTTTGGCCGAGTTGTCTGTGAAGTGAGTGCACTTAATGACGCGAGGCAGTGAAAACCGTAAGCAAGCTGTCTTGCTGATGACGCCTTACTTTCACTTACAGCTCGGTTTTTTGTTTGCAAGGTGTAGGCGCCTTGATGTTGTATGTTCTAATGTAGACGTAGCTATTTTTAGTGATCGGGTCTCCTCCCCTTTTTTCTTCTCTCCTCCTAAACAGTGCTTGTTTCCTCTTCTTCGTGGTTGTGTGGCCGTTAAGCATCAGTGTGAACCACTGATGTATTGCTGTCTATGATGATGATGAGGATTATAGCCTGTAGAGGAAAACTAAACGCACGCACGTACTGCAAACCCCCGTTAGTCAACAATCGGACGTCTTCAAGAAACCACGGATAACGAAGTGTTAAAAACGCACTACTTGTCTTCGATCTCTTCCAGGTTGCCTTGTCAGCGATATTATAAACTGATGAGATGACGTTACTCAAGTGGGTGAATCGATCAATAGTCTCGAATGACTCGTCTGCAACAAAAAGCAGGTAATCAGGAACAGCCCAATCTTTCAACACTGTGCACTTCGAAGATACAAAGTGTATATTATGCAGACTAATCCTAACACTTAACCAGTTCAGCAAAGTGTGCATGTTGTCTGCAGAACTTCAAATAATTTCGTATGCATGCTCAATGTAAATCAGCTTACTGACTAGGAAAAATTCCACTCTGAGACTCTCGAAACCTTCGAGTGGCCCTTGTTTATTATTATTCATCCCATTGTCACTTCTCCCCAATTCCCCCCGTACCTGAGTAGACGACGAATTGAGAAAGGCTGCAGTGATCACGCATTTCCGTTGTTCATACGCGTTTTGTGTTTGGTCTGGGAGTCGTAGGCGTCGCGGATGGCACTTTATCTACTTTGGGCAGTCTCATACAGAGTAGGTACCTTATAAACCAATCTGCAGTGAGTGAAAGGATGACAAGAGTCATGCATAAACACCAAAACTCACTTCTATTTCAAACTTGCCCGAGTCGAACGTCATTGAAAAATAATCTTGTTCCACACTGCGCAATACCTCCTGGTTCACGTGGGGATCTCGTGAAAAACTGGGAGAATATCCAGGTTTCTGTTCATATATGAGGAAAGAAACAAAACGACTTACCTCGACAAAATTAGGGTAAAGATCGGTCAGAAGTTTGCTTTCGTCCGCCGTATTGTTTGTTTGAAACTGCGCTAGTGAAACTGCATTAGGGCAATCATTCGTTGGTGTTGACTTTGGCTATATAAGAAAATAGCAGGCTTAAAGCAAGTGAAACGATTAAGTACAGAGCGAGGTGAATCGGAAAATCTTTTAAACGTCGACGAAACGTTCAGCAAATCTAATGAAAGTATCACGCGTGCTAATAATCGAGCAGCTATTCATGTTAGTAACATAATGCTGGAACCACTCAGCCGGCTGGGAGGAACAACACCAATAACTACAGAAAAATCAACCGGTTATTTAGAGAAACAGCAAAGCTTTCAGAAAGCCAGTTACCATATCGTTAATTGAAAATGGAATAATAGCAACACAGGCTTAATTGTGACGCTCCAAACGAAGACAAACTGGAACGCATAAAACGAAGGGTAACAACACTTGACGCATCTATCAGCAGATGGCAGCTTTCGTGAACTTGTTCGCAACATAGCGTGTTTTTCTGAAAACCATTGAGTTATAACTTTTCACTTTTATCAAGCAGCATGTATAGCACAGAGGAACTGTATGGAGTCAGGTAAACTAACAAAACCCCACATAGATCGCAGTGGAAAATGGTAAGTGGATGAGTGAATGACTCATTAGAAGGATACATAAACCATGGTTGCCTGGAGGTTAACAGCAGTAACAAATAAAACTAGGCTGCCTTCATTTAATCGGCGCATGTACACAAAAGTTCGGTAAGTCGGAACAACAGCCATAAACTTTACGTACAGCGCAAAGAACTGGCCCTCGAGAAACGAGTGTCACAAACCACCCAGTGTAAATGAAAATAGGTACCATCGAACCACTCCTGAAGAAGAATGTCCGAAATAAGAAGTAATAACAGACATGCACTAATGACAAACATCTATGCTCAACTGCCATGCAACCATGGGAAGAGAACACAAGTCCCAAATGAACAGTAACACAGGGGAAAAAATGAAACATAAATACTGAAAACTGCCGTGTCAAACACAACGTCTAACCCTTTATAAACCTCATGTGAACAATCATCATCATCATCATCATCATCATAGACAGCAATACAACAGTGGTTCACACTGATGCCACTGCCACACAACCACTAAGGGAAAAAACCTACATAGGAAGAGAGAGAAAAAGACGAAGGTGAGAGGAAGGGGACCTAACTACTAAAAATGGCTGCGTCTATATTCACACATACAGCAAGGCGCCTTGCGAACAAAATCTGTTGAGGTTCTTCAACACTAGTCATTCACAGGTCATATGGTTCACGTAAGTATAAGTATGCGGAAAGACGTCCTCATCAGAACAAGTGGTGGATTCAATCGCTGACAACCACGTCACGATCTCCGCAAATTTTTAAGACGGACCTTTGACAGTGACCATACTTGTGAACACACTCGACAATGCACTTTATTCTCTCAATTAAAAGACCAAGATGAACACGAGCGTGTATCACAACTGTGTATTTTCAAAAGATGGTTTGCATGTTCGTGCCGAGTGAAAAAGAGAGAAAGAAGCTTATCAGCAAAAACACATCTTTGTTTTCAAAATACAGTGAGAGATGAAATTGTGCCGCAAACATGATAATTTGTATGGCTGTTGTTATTGAGCCCCCATGCATATGGAAAAATCAAGTGGACATATGAGAGATTAACTACAATAAAAAGCCGGCTGAAGTGGAAGCTACCTATAGCAAGACCGACATCAAGAATGGAGCTCGCAACATATCAGAATTGAAAATTATGCTTTCACCCGTAAACGTACGGCAGCTGAATACGGACGTACACCATAGCTGCATTGTTGCCTACGACAACGATGATGATAAAGAACGCTAGTGTAGAAATAACCCTGGGTATGAACTGGTCGCATTCCACACACCCTAACTTACTTCTTGCGGCCTTTTTGTGACCAGCTATGAGTAATGCATAACGTTAGATAATACACCTGCCGATGTACCAATATAAACGAACAAAATTACACCGAACAGACTGTTAGGAAGCAAATGTACCAAAAGCACCTAACCCCATGGGATTGTATATCTCACTACTGAGGGCGCACACGTGATTAAGCAATGATGTATGTTCCAGTGAACTAAAACGGGTTGGTTACAACGTAACTGTTTTTCGAATCAAGAAGAAAGCTTCGAAAAGATTGAAGCGAACAAGATCACTACGATAGCTTAATAATTTAACTTAAATGTTGGCACATTCCCCAACAGATGACCGGAGAAATTGTGCATCTCTAAGATCAAAAGTTAATCGATCACTAAGGCATACACACCCATCTGCCTGCAGTTGTATGGTAGAATACAGTGGACGTACAACGACACAACGTAAAAGGATAAAAAGGAACCATGCGGCCTTGTTAAAAAGAGAAGTAAGAAAACCGATAATAAACGCAATCGTTTCAAACGGTAAACGCTGACTATACAGCAAACTCGAGTGGGTTGTTTATGGCAGGTTTTAAAGTTCCTGTCAGTCCACTGAGGTCAAACCATCACGACTTTCAAGTAAGGATCAAAGCGTATGCGATCAAGCCACGCAGTCTGAAGCCGAGCGCACAGAATCAGTTCGCTTGTGTCCTTAGTTTCCCGAAGTCGGATATCAATTCATATCGACCCAAAATGATTAACTGTCACTAGTTGCGTGTGGGGCATCTAACAAAAAAGTGACTTTTACGTTGTATGACTACGCGTGGAGTCAATAAGCAATAATTAAACATACAAGTATGTAATTACTCGACGATAAGAAGTCCGTCGCTTTGAGAGCTTGACAAGACAAAGCCTCATAATCGTTAGCAAACCAGCCTCACAGACAGAATAAGACCCGCATGACTGGATTTCTGTTACGACCCCACCTGATAGAGAAAGACAAGAGCAAACGCAAGACCACGAGCAGTATCTCTATCACGAACGAACGCAACGATATTGCAAAGCGGTACGAAAATCAGAGCTCAAATATCGGAACGCAAATCTCGCAACTTAGAACCCCCCAACAAGTAAGGAAAAAGACGACCTTCAAACGAGGTTTCTAGTTCCCGGGAAATGAAGAAATCCATTTCCCTTGCGAATAATGCGAATTTTTGGGGAAAAGTTCCTTTTCCCAACAAAGTGGTCTGAAATAGTCGCAGTTTCTTCGGCGACATCTCTCAATACGATCGCTGCCCTACGTCGCATTTTCAGTCAGCATGGATTTCCGGACATTCTCGTGTCGGACAACGGGACGCAGTTCACGTCTCCACACCTCGAGGACTTCTGCCGCCGTTCACTCATCCAGCACACTCGTTCTCCGCCTTATCACC
>JTDE01006749.1:5267-23203 GCA_014338405.1 Paragonimus skrjabini miyazakii | reverse complement strand
TCTCAGGAATGACGACGCCCTGTTCCTCAAGACGTTTGAGCTCTGGGTTCATGAGTTCCAAAGCTGCGTACGGTACCAGTCCTTTCGGACGAAAGACGGGTTGAACTCCTGGAGATGGATGCAGGATTGCTTGATTCTGAGAGCAGCGTCCCAGACCTTCCTGAAACATTGGCGCGAACCGTTGGACGATCTCATTCGTCGCATTGCGTGGTGCGGCAGGGGACCGCACTTGGTTGCATATTGCTCGAATTGGAAAATCGAGCAGGCCAAGTTGTTCTATCTAATCGGGCCCGAGTGAATTGAGATTCGAGCCAGAGACGTAGCAGGAGCTGTTAATAGTTGTGCATCGGAATGAGACGCAACACTGCAATTGCAAAAGGCCGCCACAGGCGCTGGTGGCGGATTGAGTCGTCCGTCGAATTGGCGGTCGACCGTGTTCTCCAGAGATTCTTTGAGATAACTGTAATGTCCGACGCAGTGTCCAACTGCAATCGAACTGGATAGCCATTTATCATGACCGAAAAGAACTTCCGTCGACCGGGAACGTTGACTTGGAAAGTGGTCAGCAGGCTCAGAGATTTGCCAACCGGTTTGGATTTGGGCCTGGATTTGAAACTAGGGTTATACCGCGACTTGGAGGTAGAGGAACCACTGTCAGTGTGCTGGGATTGACAAAATTCGTCCTTGTGTCCCAGTTGACCACACCGAGAGCAAATTTTGTTGTTAAATTTTGGTATCGCCGCTTGTCGTTCCTTCGAATAAAGCTATGTAAATTACTTTTCAAAGTAAACGATAAAGAGTTGGGTCTTCTCCCATCACTTTTTTTTCTCATGTAGGGCTTTCTTCTTCGTGGTTGTATGACAGTTAAGCATCAGTGAGGACCACTGATGTGCTGCTGTCCTCGATAGTGATGGTGTGTTTTCAAACTGCTTTCGTCGCAACCTCATGCAATGTGCATTTGACACCCTAGGTGGACGGACCCCGTCCGAAGGGTGGATAAACCACATTACTGATCGTCAGCCCTCAGTGGACTGCCAACTTCGTGCTCCTCTCAGCTGATTTGAGGGTTAGGTTTCATTTGAACAAAACTCTCAAGGTGGGATCCCTCCAATCCAGTGTTTTCTTCGCCCTGAGCAACTGCGAAGTATCCCGACCTTAGTTCCATCAGCTGTTGCGCTTCCATTCGCCCACAGACTGAAATCGGCCAGTCGTTTTGTGGTTGGCCCGCAAACCAGCAAGCAGTCACTACAAATCAAGAAAAGGTTGAGAAAGCGTTTCACAAACAGTTGATTCCAGTGACCACCAGCCAAATGGTAGACAGCTGTTTCGACCTAATTGGGTCTCAGCAGCAGCACACACACTGGAGAACCGAACCCACGACTCGTGAGCAAGCGGCAGGTTGGAATCTAATCAATTATTCGTTAGACCATGTGGTCTCGGTCACTGGGGTTCCTGGAAGGTATTTGAATGAGTTTCCTTAGCTGTTGTGGTTCCCCATTTTGCAGGCAAACTACAAAACGGTTGATCGACTTTAGTCTGTGAGCATGAAGAAAACAACAAGCCCTGATCAAGGGGGAAAGTTACAGAAGAAGAGGGGATCTAACCACAAAAATAGCCACGTCTATATTCAAACATTCAACATCAAGATGCCTGCACCTTGCAAACAAACATCCGAGCTATATGTGAAAGTTAGGCAGCAGGATTGTGATTTTCTCTGCCCCACGTCATCTGGTGCACTTACCTCACAGACAACTCGGCCGAATAACGACTGTACCCACGTCACTGAGCTCAATTAGCCGTCATCTCACCTAACTCCTCCAACCACCGACTCTGTGTGTCGCGAGGTCCCCAACCCGTAAGACGAACGCGACCAATAGTTGCCAACTCCTTGGTGAGCGACTTTACATTTCTACGCCAAGTCATCGTCTGTCCACCTCACAACTTGTACTAATCGGCCGCAGCCTCGACCAAGAATGCTCGGTGTGGCAGACAAATAGTTGGCATCCTTATTACGTGACCTAACAATCTAAATCTGTGTAGACGTAAGGATTGAACAGGAAACTCCTTTGGCAATCGTCACCAAGTACCTGCTTTCTAAGGTCTTCGTTGTTTACCCATTGGTGCCACCTGATGCAAGCGGTGGAATGTAGTTATCGATGGTCAAGTAGTTGTGGACGGTTCACGTCTGCTACCCTGTACGTCCAGGTTTCGTGGCCGTGACTTAATACATCCCTCATTGTCGCCTTATTTACGCGACTCTTAAACATCAGAGAGCTGCCTTTCTATTGTCAGAGGTATCCTGAATTTGTGAATACCACCCTGGTCACAGGGATACGAGATTCTGTTTCATTCTCTACAGCTTCATCGTGGCTGATACAGCTTCCTTTATGCACACATCGGTCAACAGCCTCCAGAACTTCGTTATCCAACATTAAATCTTCGTAATCACAGCAATCTTGCAGAAGCACTTTGTATTCTGATGCTGCCGAGCATACTCTGATATGTTTGTCGGTGGGCGACTCACTCAGATCGATCGGGGGTATTGGGTCATTATGACAAAAATGGTTTTCAGTAGTGACAATTGCTTGTTTGATTTATATCGTGACTACCTTTTAACAAATGGTAGATCGTTTTTTGTTCAGAGGTGCCGAACAGGTATGCTGAAAAACGTTGAAAATATCTTTGCCGGTGACCTGGCAAGTCCACCGCGACGCTTTGAGTAACATCAGGTCCCGTTTGATTTCCCGTTCACTAATGTGCAAACTGACTGTGTACAGTGCACTATTACCCTATTAAAGTCATCTAAATGTATAAAGTACATGCGGGAACAAGCTAACGAAAATCCGATTTTCACACTGCATAGGTTGGATTTTATTATTTATTTATATTATTTACCTTGCCAATCTTTTAGTGCCACCTATTGTATTCTGTCATAAAGTGACCCATAAGATGCTGGAGAGAGGCGACGTGAATATATTTCAAGTGCTTCTGTCTTCCGCTTTAAAATGGAGTGGGTTTGGGTAACCTCAAACTAATAGTTGTCCATAGCCGCCGACGTTTAAAGACCGTTGTTGTCATCCTTGGGCATAATTTGACTTTAAATCTATGTGCAGTGCCTACGTGAATCGCACTACAGTGTCTTCCATACTATGCCCTCATTGCCAATTGACGTGGATTCTTCACTGATTGATTTCAGGCATGATTATTCTTCCATTCATTCATTCATTGTCTTCTATCGACTTATGTTCCACACTTTCGAATCAGCTACTCCGATTAGACTCTTCAAGTGAAACCTCTCCTGTGGCAGAAAAATATCATTTACGTTCTAAATTACCTCTTAATTTTTCTGCCTACCCTTCACTTTCAGACAATAGCTGTCTTCTAAATCCTTGATGGCTTGTAGTCGTAGGCGCCTTTTGTGTTTCTTGTTGCGGTGAGCAGGTCAGCTGGCTGCTTTGGCAAGTACTGTCATAAATTTGGAGCCAGATGTGCGCCTTTTCTCAAAGACGTGAATGTTAGATCTTAAAATCGTTCTTCATTTCAGATCACTTTTAAATCTCTATGATTAATGTATTTCTCTCTTCGGTTCTCTGGTGACACCGGACCTGAATCTGACCATCAAGTCAACGTGGGGACCGTATTGATTTCGAAAGTGGAGCAGTGTTTACTCGATTAGATCTCTGCAAGCAATAACTTTCGTGTTTCCAGGTTTCTATCAGTTATCGGCTGCAGTCTGTCAGTACAAACCATAAAAAATGCTACATTCGTTATTTCAGCTTTTACTCCGATGCTGCTTAGAATATGTCGCATATATTTATCTTTGCTCTTCTAACGTAATCCAAATACTCCAGTATCATCAAATTGGCAGGCGGTTCAAATACTCAACTTACTTGTCGATCTCCAGACAGTAGGCGACTAGGCGATACACTTAGTGTCCGTGTGTAATATACTGATAATGGTGGGAGACCGCTTCATGTATGTATATCTTATCGGCTCTGTATCTCGATTACCACTACTTAACATAGAAGGATGCGTTGTATCACTTTTAGACCGTTCTTTTCAGCTCTCTTGTTTACAATGGTTGATTCTGCGCCAGTCAGTCACGGATGGTGTAACTGTTTCCTTGCGACCTGTACTAGACCTCCTGCCAGGTGAAATCACGAGGCGACGACGTGGTCATTGACTGCAAAAACTGGCTATTCCGTTGACCGTATTCGGTGGATTTCGCTTGATTGGTTAGGATAACCGGTTCGAAACGTCATTGTAAATGGTGGCATGTGGCAGTGGCCTACCTGTGTTTGTTTAACTTTCATCCGTCGAGTTTCCTTTTCATTATTTTTTTTCCTATTGAGTATTTTCCTTCACTGCTGCTGCAACACTACACATAAAGCCCATAGCCCTTTATGAATGGACAAAAACGGCGTTGTTTTCATGCAAGCTGGCTAGTTAGGGGCCCAGAAAGTGTGTTGTTGACAGTTTAGTGGGACTTTTAATGATTCGCGCTACTTTGTCTTGTACGTTTTTCATAACACCTGTCTGCATGATGATGCACCCCATACAGTATGATTATGTACCAATAAATGGAAAGTCAAACGGAAGTCGACATTACTCAGAGTGCCTCAGTGAATAGGCGAGGTCACCTGCAAAACTGAGTTATCTACGGCGTACACATTCTCAGTGTTTTGCAGCATACATGTTTACTTGTTGGGCACCTCTGAACAAAAAACAATCTTTCATCTGTTAAAAGGTAGTCACGATATAAATCACACAAGCTGTCGTCACTACTGACAACCAATCAGTCTGAGTGAGTCGTCCACCGACACACATCCGGTGGTTCATTGAAATGACAAACTGACGAATTACTCAAGTGAGCAAATCACATTACGAGTATGCCGAACCTCTACAGCTACCACTCAGAAAGTGGGATGCGTACCACATGCACCGATGTTCCAGGTCACCACATCAAAAATAGTGCCACTAATTCCATCACATTGCTCTTAGCGTAAATGATTGATTAATTAGAACATTCTCAGTATGAGCCACAGCGATTAGTCTGTCCGTTGTTTTTCACAATCCTCAACTATCCGCTCTGTATATTTGTCAGTTAACATGTGGGCAAGATGGATGTTGTTTTCGGAATGTAAAAACCTACACAGTACTTCATAAGATACATTGGACTGCAGCTTCCTTTCGATTTTCTTGTTATTTGAAAAAGGGGACAGCATGTACACAAATGCAGTTCGTTCAAACACTGCATCTCTCGTGACCACCAATCAGTCACTCAAGTGTCCGGAAGTAACGTCGAATATAGCTAATATGATAGCAGTACTTGCAGACGTGAGCATATCTCTGACAACCTTTTTTTCATCACTATTCTACACACCTCTTTTCTCTAACTGAAACACCGTAATAAAAAGTGCTGAAAAGAGAGGCCGCCCTGCCAAACTGAAATTGTTAAGCTGCGATGACGAATGCTTATCAGAAATCGTAATCTATTTTATATGTGGGTCATGTAGCTATTTTGTGCGTAGCTGAGGTCTCGTGTGAATATAGCGGTATCACTAAGCAAACTAATTCAGTCTTATTCAAAAAATAACTTCGTGGTGATAAGAATTTCCGTCCCGTCATCGTTCGGTTATTAGTGGCGACTGTCCTGCCGATCGACCGTCTGATGCGCCGAGGCGCTTGTTCGGATCGAACGTGAAACAGCCGGTTTTGAAGGTCGTCTGTGTCTAACCGGAACGTGTTCGTACATGTGCGCCTATCCGTAGTTCTCGTTCCAAAACGAACGCACAGGCGCATCCGTTAGACTGCAATTGTCCGACTAAGCATTGCCTTAATTTATTTGATGATAGTAGAGTTGAACTCCAGTGGTTAAAAGTTGGCTTAATATTTGGGCCATTCACTGTGGTTTGTGCAATGATTGGATCACAGGCTTTTTATAGCTTCTGTTTTGCAAGCTATTTCAGCGGACCGACGTTTTGGTTTATGAAAATCAAATGCCTTTCCGATGCCCACTTGTGCAAAGCGTTCGAGCCCACAGAATTACGATGGAGTTCATTTTTATGCATGACATTCATCCCGGACGCCTGGCGTAGGCAAACTAGTCGGTGATGAATGCAAGAGCAGTGTTGTCAGTTTTCTCAAGCGAACGTCTAAAATAGGTTGCATGCATTCTCGTAGACCACCGTTTATACTGAACTCTGGATAACTGTTCAACAGTGGCGATCAGAACAGCAGCGCTCCAGACTGTATTTAAGCCGGTATTCTAACGTGAAAGGGTTATATCAGTGCATCATAGTTAAATTGTCATTAAGTCCGCCGATAATTGGTCTGTAGTTTTAAAATGTGGAACGTTTGCAGTGCCCGGAGAAATGTTGTGATTGTAGCCTACGACCGTATGTAAACCGTGATCTAACACATTGACAAACATTGTGCATTAGAGCGTTTTGTGCTAAGATTGTTCCATTTCACTTTCTTTTGTCAAAATCCTACTGACTTATCCCAGTCTCCTTACGGATTCTATTTTTTTGGGACTGTCATATCAACTTAACGTGGGTAGGACGAAATGTACGTGAGGGAGTCAGATTGTGTAGCCATTAAACCGGCTGCTTTGCATTCTCATCAATCTAACGGTTCATCCTCATTAAATACAGTATAAGTGAAATTGAAGGTTTTAACATTTTATTTCGAACCAACACTCAAAACACAACGCATGCTTTCCTGGCCATTGTGAACTTCGTTTGGCTTGTCATAGTTTCCAAATGTGTCTGGGACAAAGCAACGTTAGATTGTCTTAATTCTCTTTCTGTAGTGGTGACCGTTTGTAGAAGACAATAGTCATTGGTTAAATAAGTCGAATGTCAGTCAATTACATTTTCCATTTGCGCGTGTGCTCTAGCCAGTTCCCTCCTAAAAGAAAGAACCCAGCAATGTGCGTAATTTCGTCGCAACTGGAATCTAACCTCTGGTCAGTATGCTGTCGATGTGGACATAATGATCATTGCGTCGTTGACTTTGTAGTAGGTACGACCGGATTGTTGACCTTGACACACGTTTGTCTCCGAGCAACGATGATGTTGCCGAGAACACTTATCAAGGTTAGGGTAAACCCGATCCGAAGAACACGATTCCGCTGCACAAATTGCAATGTCTCAAGCTGTTAGTGAGATAATGTCCGTGTAGGATTCAAATATATCTTCGCATACTCATGCGGCCACAAGGTCATTTATTTCTAAAATACAGACCAGTTTTTCATGCAAGTTTACAAAACGTCTAGCAGCCAATTACGTTGCCTGTCCGGAATCTGGTTTGTCGGTGTGTTTTGGTTCTTGTAATTCGGAGTTTGAGTGCCAATCGGAAAGGGTTTCTATCGTTCATCGTTGTTCGTATCACGTGTTCACATTCCTGTTCAGTGGGATTCGGTTATAACAACACATTAGTCTTATTGTGGCTTCTAATCATTAAAGACTGATATTTTAGGTAAACTACGGAGTTTGTGGAGTACATTTTTTTGCTCTACGTTTCGCTCACTTCGGTTGACGTTCATTTTCATTGAAGTCATCCTGACAAGAAATCGTAAGTTAGACGAATTTCGCTCCTGAGCTGAATGAGAGGTTCCTCCATAATGAGATACGAAGTAGGACATCAAAATGCCCCTCTGAGACAGAAATTCGTATACATGCACATGTACTTTCCCTTTAAAATCGCCCACATTGGTTGGCGAGCTGCGCCACCCTCGGTTTTTCTCGTCGTTTTTACTAAGTCGGACTATTTTCTGGTTATACTTTCTCGTCATCTTGGCGCAAGAGGCTGCTTTGTTGTGAAGTTGTATACTTCTGTGTGGGTTCACTGTTCCAGTGTTGTTGCACCTTTACCGTTCACCCTTGTTGAACAGGTTGATCAATTTCCCAACTGATCTGTTTATTGTGTCTCTCCATTGGGTTCTGGTGTTAGATAGTGGCAGTAGTAAAGAAAGCGCTAACTTTACCTATATGTTACTTGTATGTACTGTTGTCCCATCAGCGGTGCCTCCAAGCCAAAGCTAAGCAGACGTCCTAGATTGGCCACCAGTATTGATGTACAAATGTGTAGGCAAGACTCCTGATTGGTTGTTCCACTCAGTTGTGCTACAATTCACAAGTTGTCGGTGACGTTGAGCAATAGTTTGTTCGGTTCATCCGGGAAATATTAGTGCAACAACTGAGGTGACTACACTCTCAGCTACAGCCACTGGATGCTAGCATATATCACTTTTCCACGACCGATTCTTACTAACAGGTGGAAGCAAACGTTTACATTGCATGGAGTTTTTCACGATGACATTGGGCGGTGTGGCTTTAATTACCATTGTTAACTGTTACCACCACATGGGTCTTTCTTGTTTCAGTTCTCGGATAATTTCCGTAATTACTCGATTGGTCAGTTTCAATAAAACCAGAGCATCCATTAGGTTTCAAACCAAGCAACTTGACCGATATCGATAACACCGTTCTCAGGTGGGGTGGAAACAAACGATAGCATTTTTGAGGAATAAACGTGATCGAATTGGCGTATTTAAAATAAATATAATTATTGCGCTATGTATCATTGAAATGATAGCAATTATTCCATAATTAATTCGCATTTGCCTGTTCCCGGCGTTTAATTTTGTTGCAACTCTAGTATCGTTTACTGTCATTATTTTGGTAAACAGAAAACAACACCATGACAATAGTCGATTTGATTTTAGCTCTTTGTCCGTCTGTTCATGAACGGCGTTTGACCAGAATATTTTTCCCCATTTCAGCATTTCTGATCGCGAGGTGTGGAATCGAGTTTCGTTTGGTTTCTCTATTGAGGATAAACATTCCTATTATATGTGCTCTGCACAGTATGGTTCCCGACTATCTTTTCTGTGGCACATGTTTTGTCAATTTCCGCTTATGTGATATAACCCTGTTCATCGAGCACAAGAAGAGTAACTGTGCAACGTACACTAATGCGGGATCTACCGATTTGAACAATTCTTCTGCGGGCAGTTTTGTTGCTGGCTTTTTGGAATGTGTACAGTGTTTTCGGAAATTTCCCAATGCTTTGCCTCTACTATTGCATGTACAGCTTGAACATCAACGAATGTTTGCCACCTCTCTCGGGTCACAGTTACCACTACAGACGTTCGCCAAAGAGATTGTTCGGCCGGTAGATACTGCGGTCGGAAATACCGTCGTTCACTCTTCTGGTATTATAACTCCCGGTGATAGAGAAAACATTGTGACAAAATCCAACTCAGATAGCCTTCCAAATATGGATTCTACTCAGTTCACTTCAGCTGGAACCCAGACTAATTTGAGTTCCTTCAAATCGCAACTACTGACACGTAAAGATCGCATTTACCCGCCATGTTGTGCCCCTGTTT
Organism: Paragonimus skrjabini miyazakii; assembly: GCA_014338405.1. Taxonomy (NCBI): domain Eukaryota; kingdom Metazoa; phylum Platyhelminthes; class Trematoda; order Plagiorchiida; family Troglotrematidae; genus Paragonimus; species Paragonimus skrjabini miyazakii. The sequence goes on along the minus strand of JTDE01006749.1, from coordinate 13,806 downwards.
TATCTGATGACAATTTAGCGAACATCACCTCTAGTGCTAGTGATGTCATGCAGACCTATGTTTGCACCGAATCTTCGACTCGTTCGTGCGGTTGTACAACCGCCAATTGTACTTCTCGAGATTTAGTTGTGTGTACATGTAGCTGCTTCTGTCTCAGCACTACGTCGTCAAAGTCCGCGTGTAGCCCTTGTGCCTCTCTAGGGAACCCATGCTGCACTCCACCGGTAGCGTGCACTGCATGTGAGTCAACTCTTAACTCCAATCTCAGCGAAGATGACAGATCTGTCAAATCTTCCGTAGATAAGCTTTGTTGTTTGTTGACCACACCGAGCAGTTTAACGTGCTGCTCGTCGGGCAATGTGAATGTCATTTCCTCCCGTCGAATGCCGACTAATTCTTGTTGTCCATGCCCGCCCTCGGCAATAAAGGTAAGCACTATATCAACCGAGTCACAGACTGATTTTGAGCCAGAGTTTAGCAGTCCAGATTATGCGGACATTGCGATGCTACTCGCCTCTCCAGTCAAAACGACTGCAAACAGTCCCGGACCTGACTTGGACTGGATGTTCGGCTTTGAGGGCCCGCGTTCCGTCAACATCAGTTCTCATGAGAAGGAGAAAGGCGTACCTACCGACTTGGCTACTGTTCAGCCAATGACCGTGAGCTTGGGCGACTCTGTACTCAACCTATCATTGCCAGATGCTGTCTGCGAACAAGTAACGAATCCACCGAGGCCAGCTTTGTCTCCTACTTCAGCTTCTTTTTCGAACCCTGAGCAAGAACAAACAGCATCAGCGAACTTGCTTACGCTTTCCTCTACCGTCGTCTCCAGTCTGGATTCGACAACTGACTTCACAGTTGATGATAAACTCGAACAGCCAATCCGAACCGCTTCGCTATCTGTGGATTTGCAGCCTCGTTTTTTGGTCACTACAATTGCCGGCAGTCAACCATCTGCTCCACGACAGTTTGTTTGCAACGAATGTGGAACCACATATCGTCAGAAAGTGCATTTACGCAAGCACATTTTGACACAGCACATTCAGCGCAAGCCGCACGAGTGTCCTTTGTGCAGCTATAGGACAGTAGAAAAGAGCCACCTGACTGTACATGTGCGAACGCATACAGGTGAACGTCCTTTCAAGTGTCGTATGTGTTCTTACTCGTCCACGCAAAATTGTACTTTAAAATCGCACTACATTCGTAAGCACATAAATAGCTTTTTGTATTGTACACGGTGTTCAGAAAGATTCTATACTGAACTAGAGCTATCCAAACATGAGCGGATGTGCGTCTTTGAAAACTTTTAGTAGCCTCATTTGCTCCTAATGTACATATTCCTCGATACCGGTTGAATCTGTCGAGTTCATTTGATTTTTAACTGATTACCCTGGTCTATCCCATGATGCGATTTAGCAGGTATTCTTCATTGCACTCAGCGTTGAACAAATGTTTTTACTAGTTGCTTGTTTTGCTTTTCCTTTATCCTTATTCATTCCATTTCGGTTAATGACGTTCCCATGTCCTTCTTGATTACTGTTGCAAACATTATATGCACATACACATATTTGTTTGACAAAGAAGTTGATGATTCATTTTCACAAGTGTGTATCCTTGACGCTTGTAGAACACGAGTGTCGTGTATGCGTAATCTACGAGGTAAGCACTACATTGTACGGCTAACTATTTGTATCATCAACCATCGGTCGTACAATTATAGTTTCTTGTTGAAGATGTTCTACTCCTGGCAGCTGCTAGCTTCTCACTGCTGCCGCTTATCGACTGCCTCTCAGCAGCCCAGAATCGTTGTTCACTCCGGTTCGTCCGATTAGTGTCATAATTACTGTTGCTAATTAAAAGGTACCACGAGGCTGCATCTCATGTTGGCTGCTTATATTTTCTTTTACTTGTTGGTCTACTGTAAGTCCCTGCTTTGATATTTGGTGGCGACCGCATGGTCTTGTCGGCTTCCATGACTTGAAGAAAAACATAGTTTTCACCTAAAATCTCACTGACAAAATAACTGCTTTTTAATGAGACTTAACGAGCTCTCCGACAATATTGTTTCCATGCAGAAGCTTATGAGTCGCATCGATCTACTGACAATTATTTTGATCGGGTCGGTGTTTAGGCCTCTATCTTGCTTCCATTAGGTATACAGGATAATTGTCTTTTCTGATACAATTACGCTGTTTGAGATCCTCCCTGCTTTCGTTGAAACTTGGTCTCTTCGTCATAGTCTCAGTAGATTGTTCAGTTGGTCTTTTTTTGTTTTGTATGTTCAGATTTTTTCTCAGCATGCCTACTTCATTGAAAGTGTTGGATCTATTTATTGTTTGGTATTCGGCGACCTTCATATATCGCATTTGACGTAAACAGGATTCGCCAATCTGGTAAAGACACGTGATACAGAAACTGGGCACCCAGTCACTCCGCTTAGGTAAGTGTCTTCGTTCGGTTTTGTTACACTTCACGTACGCGTGCACAGTAAATAAAGCCATTTCTTGGTACGACCGTTGTGACTGCGAAAGACGCTTGGCCTGCGAAGTTGTACAGGTTGTGTGAAAATATAGGACAACGAACGTGTATACTCATGTGCATGGTTGATGTGTCTCCACACACTGGGCAGCAGTACGTTGTCATTTGCCCCATAGTGTGTACACATTGTTCTAATGGTCGCTTCTGGTCTCTCATCTTCCTGGCGTTGATATCTGCCCTTTGGTTCCCGAATGTGCACTCACAGACGAAACTGTATGTTATACAACACCTTGGTATCTCAGAAGCCATCGCTTACTTGCGTGCCGATGGACATCGGTTATACATCCAGCCTTTGTTCCCATTGACCCTTGCATATTATCGTCGGCAGTCATCTCTGCTCAACGCGATCCTATGCTGACTGACTACGATCCGCGGTTTGACGATCGATTGGGATGTGGCAGGTACACAGAGTACCTCGATCTCGTCTCAAAGGGTTAGGTGGAGGGGTGCACTTGCGTACTACGTTACGAAATAATTTAGTTTAGCCCATGAATTAATTGCTGTTTCATGGTCGTTCCGTCATTGTTTTGATCAGCAAAATTTTCTTTCAACGTTGTCCAGTCGGAATTACGAAGCGAGAATGTTACAATCACCGCTATAAAGTTGCCTGGCTGTCACGTTGTTCGTCAGTGGTTATTGTCTGTCTTGGTCTGCTCAATCCCTTGAGGTTAATCTTACAGAGTTACTGTGCGATCACCTTGACCGAATGCATCTTTGAACTACAGATATGCAGATGTTTTTACCTGGTAGATTGGCCCATTCAAAGATGTAATGGTAGATAAAATATTTTTGAAGCACATTGACAACACTTAAGGTTGAATTGATGAAATACTGTTCATTAAGAGATGTTCAATTCTGTGTTGGTGTACCTGAACGAAAGGGGTGTTCTTTTTGAGGCAGATTTCTTGTTAGCCCAACCATGTACGATGCTTGCACCATGGTTTTAGCCAGGCAAAGCCACAGAGGATGTGCAAATCGACACGTCAAGCAACTGTCAGTGTTAAGCGGAAGTCCTTCAGGCGGTCGATGCTGAGAAGCGATTGTGCAAGCGTAAAAATACCTTTGATGGATAGAATAAACTGCGACCTCTTTTTGCCAGGTGTGAGTCGGCTCAGGTAAGCTATCTATCTCTGTTCATCTAGATGAAATGATTCTTTGGGTTATGTGCTCCGTTCCGCGGTCCAGTGATGATTTGTCTTACTCATTGGTGCACTTTTGAACTTGGGGGTGATTCAGTTAGCTATCTATTGACAGTTTTAGGTGACGAGTACCAAGCGTCATATCACAGTGCACCCGATGGGCGTATGTAATGTCCACCACGCTGTTTATCGTTATTCGGTACTGGTTTATACACCGGTCAAGCCATGATACACAGGTTTTCTTTTCTGTTGTTTTGCCATGCCGATTTCGCTTGTATAATGCTCTCATCCATAGGATTTCACTGGCTGGGCTTTTGGTGTGTTTGGGCATAACCCTGTCAGATAGGCCTAAGGAAACAATCAAGTAAAGAGCACCTATCCTCACGAAATTACTCTATGTCGAATTTGGTGTGCGTTCAGATGCATGGCCTGTAAGACAGTTGATCAGTGTAGTGTTTTTCGTGTTTCCACACCTCAGCAAACAGGATGGTAATCTCTTCTGGCTTGTATACTCGAGCTTGTAACCGGATTTATATTAGTTTCGAATTGCCTATTAGTCACTTAGTTTCCCCTTTGCACAGCGGTCCTTCCTCCAGATAACCTGTTAAGGATTTTCCTCCTTGCGATACAATACGAAAAGATGTTCGAGGGCTGTTGGTTTACCATCATCAAAGGATCGACCACTGCTTTCAACTTGTTCGGTTGTAACAGTATCTTGCGCGCTATTGACTCGTACGCACTATCTGCCATTGTGTCACAGTAGTGGCTCGGACACTTATCTGCTCGAATACAGTATCTCATTCACCACGGCTGCGTGAAGATATGTCGCTTATTTCCCTTAGCTATTACACTTCCCTTTCTCATAGACTTTAATTGAGAACAGGCTAATCACAGATTTCCAAGATGCATTGAAGCGGCGTTCGATCCTGAGTCCTTACTTTCTACTAAATGTCTAAACAATCGGAAATTGGACTGTCGTTACATCACTAATGAATTTTGCGAGGGTTCGTTACTCGACTTCATGAAAGTGCTAGTTTGCTTGCATTTATTCACAAGCAAAAATTCAGTTCACTGCAGAATACTCCGACTCCTGGCCTGATGGACAATTGGTGCTAATTGCTAACAAATATGTGGTTTGGTTAATTCAATAGGAGCATCGCTCTCATCTGATTGTAGCCCCTTCGTGCCTGGACAGACTACTTTAGCACCAACCTTCAAAAAAACCCATGTTCGATTCGATTTTCGCGGTTGTTACAACTTGTATGTAACATGCATCTTTGCCATGATCAGGACTTGAACTGTGATGTACAGTCATATGAGTCCAACCTGGTTAGCCACTGTACCACGTGCCTTATATGACGTACGACTCAAATACCATACATAAAAGCTCGATAATATTCGCTTGTGAATGATGCACGCGTAATCTGATCACAGCGGTTACTCTTCGGTAGATAGCACGAAGACAACTAGTGCTCGATTCAAATCCACACCCCCATTGTGAGATCATCGATTAGAAACTCAATTTCTAAGTACCGAATACCATTTAACGAGAACGTCCATACTAGCCATGGATAAATGATTAATCTACGTCCAAAACGAGAGCACACCGGATATCCTCTGACAAGGCAGCCACGGGAAGTACGCAGGGTTACCAGATCAATATCACTTTTTGGGTCAAGAACGACTAAAACCGTGGGCTAAGAAATGCAGACCATGCATCATTTTCTGATTCCAAAATAAGACAAAAGAGTGCGTCCGGTTCAAACAGCAAACTATCACAGAAACTATTTGAAGAGGTGAAGAAAGAAGATCGAGCATGAGGTCTTCTATGTTTCAGTCACGTAAGCTCAAAGTTTTAGGATCGCAGGGAATGTAATAGCTAAATGTATTATCCTTGCCAACCGTAGCTCAAATAGGTGGTTCTGACTTGATGAAATATACCTTTAAATTGCTCAACCTGTGTAACAGTTCGACGCAGAATAAACCTGTGAACTATCTTCGTGAAAATTAATCACGCCAACTCCATGTTGACAGCCAGTAAAATCACCCATACATAACATTGACACCCAACTATTACTTGGTAAAGTGCTTCCTCGAGCTCTCTAGTTCGTTTGGTCAAGTGGTCCTCGCCGTCTTTACATACATACATTCATAGTCGGAATAGATCAACAAGCGCTTGTTCATAAAGTGAAGTAAATGGACCAGAATCCATTTTTTTTAAAATCTTCAATGCATTCTAAAGCGAGAAGTTTCACAAAACTCGCTCAACCGTTGAGCTCTTGTTCAGTGTTTGTTTGGAATACGCAGTTGCAGTTTGATTGTCAAAGCTGCGTCACAAATGTTTTTAACAACATTTGTTCAAATTTTCGTTAAATGACTGAAATATGAGCAGATTTCCCCTTAAGCCACGGCAATGAAACCTGGATGTATAGGTTTACTTCAAAACAAACGAGCCCTTAACAGAATGGCATCACCAGTGACTCCCATCGAAGTGACGTAAATAGGTGTACGATTACAACCGACCACATTTGTGAATACGTCGCGACCGAACATCAAGGAGCACACCAATTGACCGCTTCTCAAAACGTAACAAAGTGACCGGAATGCACAGACGTCCAGGCGTTTAGTTCACCTTAAAAGTACACATTGAGAATCAAAAGCCCATCCCTGTCAGCATACACAGGTACGGTGAACAAAGTTCTTTTTTGTTTTTCCTAACGACTAAACTTCGTTTTCGCACGAGCTGAAACCAATCAACTGTGCGGATACGTTAATCAAAACCCCACCTGAAACAGCCCACTCCCTGTATTTGGATTTCTCTAGGATTATTTCTAAACTTCCCACTAGACACTAATACGAGCATTTATTTGAAGTTAATCGGTCTTACTACTTTCCCGTTATTTCTCATTGTTGAGACTCGATCCGAAGATGACACGGTCACAAACTATACCATATTTAAAGGGTTTGTGATCAATCAAGAAATATGGTCAGAAAGTGGACCAGACAAAGATTCACACGGTACGGTGATGTCCCAATCAAAGGACGTGCGTGCGGGCGGGGTGCCAGGAGTTGACACAAAGGTTGAGAACGCACGTGAAGGGTGAAGTGGCGCATGACCGTGCCGACTATGAAGGTCACGTCGAACAGTAGAGTTAGACCACTGCGAAGGCAAATAAAACGGTAGTTTCGGGGAATTCGGTTCTTTCCGGACAATCATCAAGCCCCATTTCTACACAGATCCAAACTCGTTATTCTTGAATTAACCTTAAAACTAATCAATTTTCCCTGATAATCGATAACGACTCCAGCCGCTTTCATAGTCACACCAATTGTTTTGTGATTCAGGCGCACTTAGTTCATTATTCCCCATTTGCCGATGTGCTTGTGTAAATGAAAAGCCGGAAATTCACCTTTCGGAATGCAAAAATAATACTATTGACTTGTCTTGTTTGCTTACCGGGAAACGAAAGCATTACTTGCGAAATAAGTGTCAGTGGCGGCCTAGACGTCTACTGGACCAGCAGATCAAGGTCACTGTGTTTTCAATTAATGATCCTACCCTAATCCTAGAGTTATCCTAAATTATTCTCCCCTCCAGCCGTACACGTGTTCACATCATCCTGACGTCATTTCAATGAATTTCTAGATCCAATCTCTGTAATTAGTAAAATGTAGATGATTTGTCTTTGCCGGATGTGTGCTGTTCAGTCAATCCCGCTCGATTTTGCACAGTGACGTCAGTCGGGAGATAGAAAAAGTTATGCATCTGTTTTTTAATGCACACTTCTATCCGAATACATTACGTGAGTTGCAGGTATATCCGTTTGTCCTTGACAATGAAAACGATAGTTTTCATGTGCGCATTTCGGGATTTGATACAAGTAACATATAACAGGTACGTCTTCTCATGCTGTTGTAAACCCTCCTAAACGATACACCGGTTCGTCCTTGCTATCGTAATGCGCTTGGCAGAATTCAGATTTTTTTCCCGTTAATACTTCACACGGAAATTTCGGTCCCGAAAATACCGCAACTGTCCCGCGATTTGCTCCCAAGACAAACCAAAAGTCGCGTACAATGGAAACCGCTTTGTTCCGCTCCAACACGCGTGCTGCAAAGGCGACAAGTACAAAGTATTTATAGGGCGCGTAATGACTAAACAATCCCAAGACATCAAAGAACCGGAAAAAAAGAGTTAGGGTCGCTAATGTGCATAGCGGTATAAAAAGTCTCGACCGATTTGAACAGTTCCGCTAATTAGGGCTGAGTCAATCGTTTTTCTTTCTCACGACGGAGGTGGCTTGGGACGTTAACAGAGTGGGCGCCCTAACACATACTGGTAAGAGAAATAAGAGGTTTTTATTATGTACTAAAAGAGACAAGGCAGGTCTCTAATTTCTAAAACGCAGTAGATTATTCTTAACTGTGGATGATTAATGTGATCACATTACACTCTGGGCTCTGTTTGGCATCCGTGGAAATAGAAATGTGAACAGATCCTTGCAAACGGTCGAACTACTTTTGCAATGCTGTACCGAAAATCATTCAATAAAATACTATTTTTACTGACCACTTCGCACTTTTCTGCACCAACCACACGCTTGCATTTATGAACCCCAATTTTTGTCCACAAAATAGCACCGTTTCCGCTTGAACATTGTATGCACCTCTGCCTGATTTTGTCCGTTTGGTTGACGCTTTCTTTCCTGGATGTTTGCTTGGCGTTTCTCGCCCGTTGGTCCGATTTTGTTGAGTAATTACTCGTTTGATCAACCTTTTTGTCCACAATCCATTTGCTACGGACTTTGACCATATCTCACCACCGTGCGGAGATATTCCATTGATTGTTGGAATAATCGAGT
>JTDE01006748.1:12526-29610 GCA_014338405.1 Paragonimus skrjabini miyazakii | reverse complement strand
GGTAGACTTTCCGAAATATCTCGTAAAATGATGGGCGATCAAATTGCAATGGAAACATTTGTTATGGATAAGATGGCTGCGCAAGTGAGGGCAACGCGTGGGGTTCGGTTATGGCGTCCTGTTACGTCATTTTCATGTACGTGATGCCGTACGTAAGCATGCAATTGGGCAAAATTCGTCCGTCGTATTTGTTAAAAGACAAACTCTTTTCGCAGTCGTTTCCTCTTCCACCGAATGGCTACGGCAGACAATGAAGAAGAGTAAGTTGCACTGTTACACTGTTTACCGTAGGTTCAAACATGATTTGTGTACCGCCGAAGGAACGGATAGGAAGGTTCTGAATTACTTGTAGTGTCATTGGCTGTACATGAAGCCGAAGTGGACCATCCATGCGCAAAGCGATGTCCACTTTGGCAATCGAACGAATAATATGCTGGAAAAAGCAAACGTAGGGTTGAAGAGTAGGTCGCACCCAAGAGACTTCCTAGCCGTCGCCATTCAAAAAATATGAATTCACAGTGAGTGGCTGATACGAGAGTAGGAGATACAATTGACCTATGGATGCAATCGTCGTTAAGTTATGGATGTCGACTGGTACATGAAAAAAATTCTTCACAGAATGATCACGTTCGCAAGTCATCTTATCCAAAAATATCTGAAAGGACGGACTCCACGACTCCATTTCGAAACAATATCTGAGTGTAAGGTAAGCGGTTCTCTATAAATCGCATTGAACATTGCAGCTTCGTGTGCAACATGATAGTGACGCTTTTGTCGTGGATAGCGTTGAAGGCACGTGTGAATGAACATTTTACCGTACAATGTGGCTGCCATGCATACATATTCTGTCGGCGCTTCGGAAACATTTCTACCCCGACGGTCACGTCCCCATTCATGAGCGGTGGCTGGCAGAGTACAACTTGCTAATTCGACGGTTGGTAGGCCCGCAGCTTCGGTCGTTTGTTGCAGCCAGTTTTAACCGTCACCGTAAAGCTCTGCACCATGTACTTCAAAAATTGCACGACTGCAACAACCGCACGGCGGTTACTTGCTTTAACAGCATCATTGCTTTTGCCAGTAAGATAGTGTAACATGCTAGAACTGGCTTATCTTTATGCGACTTCCACATGGGCTCAGCTGCAAGTGGTGAGCAGCCGGGGTGGGTGAAAAAGCCTAAATCGGGGCTGCCGTGTGGACACTGCAGTGACCCCGAACAGATGGACAGCTACTGGCACCAAGACGATCAGCTGATTTTTCACTCCAAATGTATGCAAATAGCAGACATAAACGAGTGTCCCTTCTGTGGCAAACAGCTTCAACCTCAGTCGCCTGGTAAGTATACGTTTTGAATCCTTATTTTTGACAGTTCCTTCTACTTCAGCCGTTGTCCGCGCTTCCCCAGTGATTATGGGATGCAAGTTGTACACATTGCCCACAACGGATGTCGACTTAGGTCGGTCCGGTGACAGTGTACCGCTTTCACACGGGCCGAAGAAAATAGGAATCAATATCCCCTGGAACGGTTATCTCGTTGATATAACTGAGGAAAGTAGGTTGCTCCATATATGTGTACACACTAGTAACTCCGTCCAGTTCTCCTGAGCTATGCTCAACGCTTGAGTATGTAGTAGGCGTTCGCACTAATAGCTGCTCCATCCAGTTCGCCTGAGCTATGAACGACGCATGATTATCCCGCATGTATTGACCTTAGTAGCTGCTCCGTCCAGTTCGCCCAAGCTATGATCAACGCCTAAGTATGTAGTAGGCGTTCACACTAATAGCTACTCCGTCCAGTTCAATTAAGCTATGATCAACGTTGATGAGAAGAACACGGAAGAAATCAGAATGAACGTTTTTGTAGATCATTGGGGATAAGTTATAATGACATCCTTCAATTCTGACCAAAAATGAGATAACATACTGGCAGTCATGAGTAAATTCTGCGGCCAGCGAAAACCTAGACCAGCAGTTATCGAAATCATATGCGAACGTGATACGAAAATGAAAGGGTTGTAGCTGAAATAGTGGAAGTGGGAATCAATGTTTTCTTCGGATAACTAACGAGCATCAAAGTTGGGCATTATCGCCCAGAAAAGTGAGCATTGACTTACATACGCATGGCAAGCTACATTCAAGCATAGTCAGTAAGCAATAAACAAAACAATACGCACGTTGTTAATGATGGAGTGAAACGTGTTACCCATGTTTACACCATACCGTCAGTAGAAACAACCAGTTGATAACATAGACAATTTTCCCCTGAAAATGTCATAAAGGAACCAAGCTGAACACATAATTCTTGTGAATGATTAACCAAGGACGGCGGTGGCATAGCCTTCATTAGGAATTACTGTGATATTCTGTGTACAATGCAGTGTGAACGCAACGCTGTCAAAAACTACAAACTTGATTATGTCTTCAAAACCACGCGAAATTGAGCGTTTATGCATTACAGCAATATGTATTCCATCACAAAAATTCCGATGAAAGCATTTTCAGAACGTAAAATTGATTGAGAAAACCAACATAATGCTATTGTTGACAAAAACGGTGGCACATTTTTCTCAACAAAAGTGCGATTCGGAACAATTTTTTCGTATAGTTGATTTTTTCATTGCAACACAATTATTATATTCGATGAAATCCGTATATTTGTTCCGTAATATGCAGTTTAGTACTTCATGAGCAATTTGAAAACACTCTTTTCGTGCCCAAACAGCCGTTTTCAACTCGTTTCGGCCTTGAAGCACAATACCGGTGAACTACACAGTTACCGTTATAAGCGTCGTAGTCTCTCCAGCTGGGAGTGTTTTTCAGTGTCATTCTTTTTGAAGGTCACTTCGTTTTTATTTCAGCGTACATCCTAATTTCATGGAAAAGTTAACAACAGCGGTACCAACGAATGGTAAAGCATGGTGAATATAACTGATAAACACGACTTACCTGTCCTGTTTTTGTGCACTGTCTCACGTTGAAGTAGGCTTATGGACTTTGTTCACGTTTGTAGTTTTATAAAAAGCTTAGTGTTTATGTTTCAACAACAGTTCGAAATTATAATCACACTTTCCTGCTTAATTACGTCCAATTCAAATAAAAGCATGTGATTCCACGTCTACGACATCGATTTTCATTATATTTTACCTCCAATTTGCCGAAGTAACGTAGAATGCAACTTTTTATTATTTTTCCAATAATTCCTATGGCATTGAACTACCGAAAATTCCTTGCTTACGTCTTCAGAAGATTGAAACAGAAAAATCTCCAGGAGACAGAATTCTGAAATCTTAGGAACTGCAACATGTCACAAAATTTCAGTAACTCCGATAGCTACAAAATATTTTTTCATTAAAAGATAACAGAGATATTCCCGGTTTACCGATTAAACGCAGCGGCATCCACCAGTGGTGTATTGTGAAAAGATCGAGCTTGAACATGAAAGCATTCTGCGCGCACTTACTCGGGGTATCCAGTTCTAAATCAGATGTATCCAGTATTGATACGCATGAAGGAACTACCAAAACAAACAATGGGTTGACTGGAGCTATTAAATCACAGTCGAGCTCTGTATATGGTACCCAGAAAGACGCTGTAATACAACACGCTAGCAAGCCAAAAATTGGTGGCGCCGGTGCTCCTGAGAACGTATTTTATCTCAAGCGTCTGTCCACAAGAGGCTTAAGGGCCCACTGACATATAAGTCATCTGGTCCGGACAACATACCACCTAGTTTCTCCAAGAAGTACGTGGACCAGTTGTATGAGTCATTTATTCACTCGGTAAACGGGAGGAAGATACTCATGAACGGATACGTGATGCACACTCATAAGGGTGGCACACGCCGCAGTGCTTCCAACTACTGTCCGAGCGCTTCACACTCGACAGTATCAAAGGCCCTGGAGAGCTTAATTGACGACCACATTCGACGTCACATGACGGAACGCCATTTCTAACGTTTCAACAATATCAATTCTATGAAGGACATTCATGCACAACCAACTCAGTGATGGAAACTAGGGAAGTACCTCGGGACTCCATTGTTGGACCATTGTTGTTCCTGGCATTCGCTGATAATGTCACTGGCATCATGCAGTGTAGGTGCATGATTCACACAGGTAATGCGGAGATCCGGATACCAGCGCGGACTTCAGAGTATTGGGACATACTCCTGGTTGACCCAGATAAACTGTTCCTTCAGGTGATGGAAATCCATTTGTCCTACATTGTAAGCAAATGTACCGTCTTCTATGCCTGACAAAGTACTGAGCGAACTTACTACGTGGCAGGACCCCTGCTCCGGTCGGTCTCTCATCAACTTGGTCCAGGTTTTCTTAATCAAGAGAAGTCAGGCGTTTCCCAAGAAACTCGAATTATTAGCGCGCGAAGCTCGCAGCGCTATGCGCCTAATGGAACGAACTTTGGGTCACGTAAACCCTGTTTACTTCCTCAAATTATTTTGAAGCCTAGTAAGACCTCAACTAGAACTGAAATGCAAAGAGAGTGGCCGCTAAAGAACTTACTGGCATTAGGTTAACTATTAAGTGGCATGTGGATCATATACTACCGGTCGCAGAACACGTAATCTGCAGTTTGTTGAGATGGCCATGAATCTGAAATTTCACTGAGGGGTGATACCTATCGAATAATCACCTGAAATTATTCGTGAATGCTGCCATAAAAACTGCCTAAGAAGGATCACCTAAATATCTGGCTGCCCACATGGAAAAGGAAAGTTCCTGCAGTTAATTATGACGTACTACCTTTCTGACTTCAGAAATTGTCCTCTGAGAGTTGGTTTGTTACTGATCATTGGCAGACTAACTCAAGGGTGTTTAAGAACGCTCATAATTTTGTGGGCATCATATCCCCACAAAGATGTAACTATTTCTGACTGAACAATTTCACTTTCTCTAACTTTGTGGCGAAAGTCAGGATTCTATTTCCTAGCACTTATTTGGTAGCTCGGCACTTTGACTGATAGAAGAGGAACAGGCTTGCGCTTTCAGTTCCGGATGAAGCTTTAATAAGCTTCATAGTAATTCAAAGAACCACTGACGGTTTATGCGTATTTCTGTTCATACTTTGTCACCCATACGGATTGGTTCGGTAAGCAAAATGGGCTGTGTCGACCAGAAATCGAATCGACAAAATTCCGTAAAGTTCTCTCTTTCCAGTGGGACAACTGCAGATTTGGATATATTTCTCTGGCAATCCGATGCGGATACCTTGCACGCTCAATAGGTAGTAATGGGGGTCGACAAAAAGGAATTGGGTTCAATAAAACGAATGGTCATTGGTTCAGTCGGAGCAAACGAAATGTTCGCATATTGAAAAATGATGTGAAATGTAAGATACTCAATAAAACTATAGGAGAAAGTCTGGTTCCGGCATTTAGAAATGTACACAGCCCAGACTGAGTATGAGCATAGGAAACGCTTGCAGTAGCTAGTGGTAATGTTGTTATGGTCTGTTGCATCATTTTGAGGTTGCTGTGCTTTGTTTGATTGCTACTGAAGGGTTGCCCTATGCTTCATTATTTTCCCTAGGAATAAACGGTATTAACCATTTTTATTCTTACACCAGCTATTGTAAAGTTTCCCTTAATCTATTCAGTCTGAGCCCTGCACATTGCTGAATGTCAAAATAGGACATTCTTCTTCCATATTCTTTCTTGAATAGCTTATAAGTCTTATCATTTCTCGGTGCGTAAACAATCATTTTGCTCCGACCCAACCAATGACCATGTGTTTGAGTGAACTCGATTCCGTTTCATCGTCTCCCACTACTGAGCGGTTCCTAGTTGTCAAATTTGTTGTACGGGCACATTCTTTATTCAATTTCTGAGGAGTTTCCACATTCAGGGCGAGATATTTAATTTTTATATACACTGATTCGATAAGGACCGCATTAAATCCAGTTTTCGCGAACGCCTTCTCATTAACCGTTTCCAAGATAGATTACCTTCCCTACCGTTGGATATTGAGAAAAGCATCTTTGGATCAACAGATTACGCGTAAATCGTTTTTACCTCGAATCATTAGCGAACGATTTACTAGCTGGTGTGAGAATTAAGATGAGCAACGCAGTTCATTTTGAAGGACATTAATGAAACGTATGGCCATCTTTCAAACCTTATCAGACAAAGCACAGTAACCTCAAAGATGATGCAACAGACCCCAACAAAACTAACAGAAATCACTTCGGTTCGCTTATCCCAAGTATTCCATTTTTTTCTTTTTCATTTGTTCGCACGCCCACAGTCTCTCCAGCCTCATGCTAACGCAATCCGAAAGCTGTACCGAAAAGATGGTGAGTTTGTTGGCAGGCTTCATTTAACGATTTGCTCACCGCCCAACAGGCATACCTCGGTTTAACAAGTAAAGACACTAAGGAGGTGGACATAACAGAGTCCTTGGCACGGCCACACGCCAGCCACGAAAGAGGACGAATGCCGACGGAAACTCCAGTCGACCTATAGACTTCAAACCAATGTCGGCTGGTTGAACGGTACTCCCAACTGTTATGGCCAAAACATTGCTATTCCATGGAATGTAGCTCACGGGGTTGGAGAAGGCGTGGATTCAGTATACAGCCACGAGTAAAGCTGCGGTATCCCCGCCAACACGCTAAATTTGAGGTTAGTGATTTGCAGTAAAGTTGCATTCATAAGGTAACGTGAATTTGTACTGTGATACTGGTTGTGCAAGTCTCGTGTCGCAGAGAGTTTAGGGTTTTGGGGACGTTTGAGGTATTCTTACCACAGGACGTGTCAGGAAGCTTTATACGCTGTTTTCAGGCCTTACCAGGGTAACATACTTTCTTGGAGGTTTGTTAACCAGAAGCGCAAAATTTCTTTCCAGGCATCGCGCTTACATCCAAGTGTCGCATCACTGTACTTGCGATGACAGTCGCTTTGATGTTAACTAAACATATTTGGCCTAAAAATCCGACGGTCCTATGTACTCTGAAATGCTTACAATTGCTCAGAGCACATTACTGTCTTGTCAAAGGTTATTTTTCACGAGCGCTGTGTAACATCATAATATTACTAGGCGCGTGTCGTGCGCTTCAGCACGAGTTTTATTCATCACTCGTGAATTCTTGAGTTATCGTCGGTGAAAAAATATTTCACTGCTTAGTGCAATTTATTTACCTGACCTCTGGTGCAAAAGCTGAACTGAGCCAAATTCGCGTTGCTGATTTATATCCCTCTGTTTTAATCACCTGGAAAACATTCTTTTCAACCTGGAATTCAACAGAATTGAATATGATAATTAGTATGTATTTCAAACGCTCCAACAAAAAGTATCTCATCACTTCCCGCATTTGCTGATCCTGGGTGTTGTTCGTGGCGAGAGTCAGTGACATGGAACAGCCAATAGGGTGACTGAATGTCACATACATAAACGTTTGCCAGAACCCTGATAGATTATTGGCGTTCTAAGCATCAGTTTAACAACAGCCAACAATCGACCACATAACCTAACCCCAACCTGGATGCTGTATCCATCCTTGGCTGCTTGTATTTGCAATTGTAGGGCGCAGTCACGAACTGATTGAGATTCTGACCGAATTAGCACATCGGACTTGGCCCTTCTACCTACCACAAAAGTCCCCGTTTAGAAATGTTGGAGGAGTATTTTCTTTAGCGTGGGACAAGAAAAACTGACTGGTGACCCCGGAAAAGCAAGGATTTAGACAAGAAAATAGGCTTCGATGCCGATGAAATGTAGAAAGAATGCAAATTTCTTCCTCTCGCTTGTCGACTGATTCACAACATGAAGAACGAACATATGCGGGAAGTGATAAGAAACTTGTAATTGAAGCGTTTGGGCTGAATGCTGATTGCCATCATCGATTCCCTTGATTGTTATGTTGATTGGAATACCTTTTTGCATCACGATAGGTAATTGGCGTTCCAAACATCAAGCTGTGACTGGCTGAGAAATATACCACCCAGTGATCTGCAAGCAGCTTGAGCTAATCTGTTTCCGCATAGTGTTTTGTAGAAACATTACGTGACCCCAGTCAAGTTAGAAGCAATGCAATAGAGTGAACGCGATTAACTTCTGAAGGTTCTTGGTGATAGAGTGTGACATAATACCCTTTCTTCCACGCCGTTCTATATACACCGAGGGTGGAAACAGCTACAGCATAATGTTATTTTTAACCGTTTATAGGAACGACATTTTGTCGGCCAATATCTACCCGAAACCCTGCAAGAAAAGACGGAAAAGTACAAATTTCGTATAGACAAGGAAGCTAAAAACGTTGTCATACATGTTTTACTATCAAATATGTTAGTATTCTTGTTGTAATACAATGCCATCGCATGGTCGTATATTTCCATTTCGACGATATCTTCAGAATGCCGCAAAATGAAACACTCAGACTGTAGGATGACATATTTCATTTCGAAACTTGCAATGATTGCACTTATAAGACTAAAAATGTGGGCTAACGTATATAATGGGTCGTTTCTTTGAAGAGGGCGGAAATTTTTCTGGCCGAACTAGTGCGTTTGGCAATTAGTCGATGATTCCAATTTTCCCACTGACACTGCTTATTTACAATTGATGAGCCTTAAGTACTCCGCTTAAACTTTGAAATTTTACCTTCCGAAATTATTTTGAAACAAGAATTTGCGTCAAAATGATCATTATCCCATTGAAAACACCTCCAAACTCGATCACCGCGAAAACCATGATTGCCACTAGCAGTCGACCCCATAATAAGGTAATCAGATGAGATGATATATTTCGATTCTGATGTTATAACTCAGAAGACTGAAATTTCAAGAGATATTATCTCATTCACAGCCTCCAATTTGCACAGTTTCCTGACTATCGTAATTTTGTGTAGCGTTGACTTATTCCGTGTTCACAATGCATGCGCGGTGACCCTTCGATTTACTTCGCGTTCACTGAGTCAGGCTTTGTTGGAATGCTTACTGTCTGTCGCCGCACAACGTTGTGTAAATAGTCTTGCAAACGTATCGGGTATATTTCATTTTATCGACTCCGTTATACCAGGCTTATTAAAGGCGTTCTGTTTAAAAACCTTGCACGGATTACTTTATTTAGCTTTCCTTCATGTAGCCAAACGCTTGAAACAGATAAGTTATACTTACTGGAGAAAAGGTAAATATCGTGTTGGGCTAAGGTAAACCACATTCAGCGTACAGCATCACTGCAGCTTACAGGTTAAATATTCCATAGCTCCTCCATATTGCAATGCAGATGTGTAGCGGTTGTTTCAAGTGTCGCAGCTACTATGTCCAGTGCAACATCGGTTACTGGATTAGGCGTCGTTGGTGGAAATATCATTCCTAATGCTGCGGTTTTTATGCCACTGGTTCTGTTGCAATCAGTCAGACGCTTGTGATGTCTAGTATTTCAAACGCTATCCGGTTGTTTTCTAAATACTTTAAATTGGTTAAAACCAATGACTTGGAAATTCTGTTGACATTGTTGAAAGCCTGCGTTCCCGGTTTAATTCCTCGTCCGCACATACTGCGAAGAACTACTCGGATTGTATATAGAACAGTGCCCACCAATGGATCTTATGTGCATATTGAGATGCTATCGTTCTGCGAAGCATTAAACCTTTTTCCGTTTGCGATCATATTATTTTGCAAGTTGATACAAATGAAGTGCCGTTGTTTGACAATCCCAGCACGGCCCATAATCGGACGCAGTGTGCATGCTTTCTCAAGCATTCCGTCCGTCATTGGCTCTTGTCGCCGTCGTGGCCGCCGTAAACGAGAATCTAGGGCCGTCTTTTCCGGAAATGAAGGTAATACGCAGTGCTGGTTTAACGTTGGATAACCTCAGTATAACATTCCAAGCGGATATTCGGTGTATTATTTGCGATATCCTAGCTCGCGCGTTATTGCGATTGTGGTGGGTGTGTATGAAACGTTCGCGACAGATAACTTTCCCTTCGACATCTTCCAGTATCCATACTGACTCCTGCATCCACGAGGAATGTTAGTCGAATCACCGCACTAGAAATATTCTGTCGCATCAACTGTCACTGGACATGGTCGCCGGTTTCTCACTTGACCCGATGTGACTTTTTTCTTTAATGTCATGAGACGGTCAGTCTATACTTGGTACCCTCAAGGAAAGGTCTGGCGTTTCAGTTATCCAGAATTCTGCAGCGGCCTGTTGGAAACAAATCGAAACCATCCATCTCAATCTCACCCATCGACTTTCCCTCAAAAGTAGTGCGTTTACCGATTTTGAACGTTTAAGGGGCTCAATCAGAATCGCTTATTTCTATAGTATTTGGACCCCGTAGTTATGCGTGCATACCCCGTATTATAAGTATGGGAGCTTCCTGGATATACTTCTCTCCGTTCACATACTGTCCCACCCCCAGTATATATCATTTATCAGCTGATCGTGCCTGTCTATTATGCGTCACATTTGTTGAGCAATTAGCCCACCTCCATGGGGACGATCAAATTGCTTGTAATATGCATTGTCTCACTCTCATGTGCGACGACATGTAGCGAATCGGACTGCTTAGCAAACATTCGGTATTTTTATTTTGAAAGCCTCATGAATAAGATCCTATGTATCGTTAAGGGACCGAAGGAGACCCAAGGGCGAAATCGAGTAGTTGAATACTCCGAAGTTACCCCGTACATCGCAGGGGTTCACTGGTGGATGACGCATATCTGTGCAAACAAATTAAGTTGAAGTGCGACATGTTCACCATGCGCTCAAGTTGTTACACTTCCTGCACGGTGCTGGACAACTGTCTTTGGATAAATGAATACTACTGCATTCATCAAAGCAGAACGGTTTGATATTCTGTAAACCCCTTGTATGTTTGCGTGCTTCCTTCTTCCCTATTTTCCTCTTGTCCGATTTGTTCAGTTATCGAGCTTCCGTCATATCCACGAATAACAAGTAGAAATCTCTGTCTTAAATCACATGCAAATACGTTCTCACCCCCGTTAATGACGAGTACTTCATCATTTCTCTTGCGTATACTGTACAATAAAGTTTGCCATCCTTTATGCCCATTAATCCCTGGTAACTTATGACATATCACGATTGTTGGATACTCATAACCATCATTATAATCATTATCAAGGACAAGCAGAAACGAATGAATACTGCAGTACTGACACTTCAGATGTCTCATATCATGGAATTTTGGAAAACAAAAGAAGTTGCAGTTATTAATCTTATGTGTCGGTTAGGTGACGCGATGGCAATTTCGCCACCGGTGAAGCGGTCAAAGACAATTAAGTTTCTATTTCCACACACTGCCACTAGTAGGAAAATTTCAGCTGCATGACGTTCGCATCCTGAAAAGCTTTGGTAAGCCCTATAATAGTGTTGCATGTTTTTCTATAAAGACTACCAAGAAGCAAGAAAATATGAATGAGGGGTAGAATGTGGATGCGAATCCACTTTAGTAGATGAAACCTACGTTGCGCTACCGGCGTACAAAAAAAGAAGAAAATGAGTGTTTATTACCCCAAGTTATTGGTGGACGCAAACGCATCATGTCATTCTACCAGAGTGACGTTTCACAAGGCGAACACCCTGTCAGGGTACATGTGAACAAGTAATAATAATAATAATAATAGTAATAATAATAATAATATATTTCTCAACGCGTTTGTGAGAAACACGCTCGGATGTGCGCGATCACGACAGATAATTACATGCGGTACAAAGCAACAAATGGATATATAACAAGACAACCATGAAATCTGTTGACAAAAGAAGACGTAATCAAAGGGAAAATAGTCATAGTTTAAAACGTTCGATTCACACATAATGAAAGAAGGTAGTTCGTCTGTTCCCCGGTTTTAGTCCAACAAATGAGATGTTACATTACTTTACCTTTTACAAGGTTAGGTAAAGACGACGTTTCAAATATTTCAAGGTCAGGCGGGAAAATACGTGCAAATTAATCTTCGAAGGATTTCGCCGTTATCTGACGCAATTTTATTCGGCAAAATGTTGAAACAGTTCAATTTTGGCGAACGAGTTCGGAAAGTTCCAAAATCGAGCGAAGAATTGAACGGATTTCAGCACAGGATTTCGATGATTGTTGGAAAGCGTCAACAAGTTGAAAATTTCACTAATCGCTCGGACAATATGTGGTTTTGAGCGTCCAGTCATCGCGAAATCTTCTCCTGCATTACGGATGCTCGTGGGAATAGAAAAAAACCGCAATGTCATGTGTTAAATGGGAAAATGTGAAGTAATCACATGTTATATGAGGATTAATGTAAATGTCATATTTTTTGACAATAACTTTATCCGCTATTAATGCTTTTGTGTTTTTTCAATAAAGTATATAATATTTGGAAATAATTGTTAAGGCATTCTGCGATAATTGGGTAACCAGCAACTTGTTCTAGACTAATTTTCACGTGATAGTCAAAACTCCGTCGAAAGTTTTGAAGTCAGTTCGTTTTATAGGGTCAATGTTTAAGCTAGACTCTATATTGCATAGCCTACAACAGTTAATAATGGTTAATTGCGAGGGGTTAATGCAGGGGCATAGCACACGATATGGATTAAGGTTTCAGTGGGTTTATTATGTACTTTTGACGTCAGTTTGTTTAATAGGGTCAATGTTTAAGGTAAGACCAGTAAGACCAGTCTTATTCCTTCGGGTTTACACCGGATACGTGGTGTGTGAGTGGAACTGCAAGCGGTGCAGCGCAAGCCACTTGCGGTGATGGTTTATAGCGCAGGCGTCCTTTGGCTTCGGTCACTGTGACAGGCTAATCCGTTTCGGATGCCGCCAACCATGTTTAAGGTAGCATATGTAGTTCATAGCACGCTACAGTTAATAATGGATAATGGGGAAGGGTTGAGATAGGTAAGACAACGTACGATGTGAATCGAGTTTATAGTAAAATTATATAGGGCAAACGCGGGAGTATTTTTTCCCACAGTTTTCTGTGGAGAGTTTTTGTATGCCGGCCAAGTTAGCCGTCAATACTGGCTACCACTAATTATGGTCTAACTGCTTACCAAGGTGAACAGGTTATTACGAATAGGCATATATATTAAATGTGGAAAAGTATATATATAAAATATAATCCTTTTTCTCTTTTCGTTTCAAGTACAATTCTATATTAGTGACGCACGTGAGTAAAATGATGTGGTTTCCTGAGTGCGTAATGAATCAAATGCGAGATGTGATGTGAGTAAACGG
This sequence comes from Paragonimus skrjabini miyazakii, assembly GCA_014338405.1. Lineage (NCBI taxonomy): Eukaryota > Metazoa > Platyhelminthes > Trematoda > Plagiorchiida > Troglotrematidae > Paragonimus > Paragonimus skrjabini miyazakii. Next base: position 16,416 of record JTDE01006748.1, on the reverse strand, counting down.
TGGATACGTAGCAAACAGTTTCAGGCAAGTTGTTCCAAATAAAACCCTGATAGTAAGACGAGTACATGCATTTTTCCTGTTGACGGCTAAACGTTATCTTGACCACATTCAGAGAGTTCATCAGAGGATACTAAAAGTTTGACATTATGTTTGGTGATGTAAGGAAACCGTCCACCGCTTTTTTAAAATGCAGAATGTTGTTACTGGCTCTGACTTCACTCGGAAGTCTATTCCAAATATAAGAATATTTTACAATAAATAAGTTGGCTCGTATCTTTTTGCGAGCTAACAGGGTTGGCAATGTGGAACTTTTATTTCTTAGACCATATGAGGAGCTGTGTTTGAAATGAACGGCGAACGCTGTGGTGATGGCTTCGTAACCAAAGTGGATCGATACCAAGCGTTTGACAACGTTCACTATAGGTGAGTGAGGATGAATATCCTATTAAGCTTTTGGTAAATGATCGTTGGAGATTTTCTAAAACAATCCCGTCGGATTTGCGTAGGTGGCCGTAAATGAGGGTGCAATACTCAAGTTGAGGTCGAGCGCACATTTTGTAAACAGCCAGCCTGGCATCTGATAGACCGAATGTCTTTTTGATACAGCCTATTGTTCTTTTAGTTGCTTTCTTACTATGTGAAGTGTATGAAGATAGTTGAAAGAAGTGTTGCGTTTTATCTCGCCTCCTGTTACCTTGGCACCATGTTATAAATGGATGGAGGCCAACCCGGGGAGGATTTTATATGTCATTAGGGATGAAAATAATTTCTTTTAGAAATAACATGCAAATTATTTTCACTCCACATCACGGATTTCTGGTTAGTTCTCCAACGCGGACTCTGAGAGCTAAGTAAAACGGAGAACGTATCACTGACAATCACATGATATATCCAGGGGAAACAGTTACGCTGCCGGACAGCCGCACGGTACGTACGGAAGCCGCGCTAAATAAAGTATAATAGCACCTGTCTTGCGCCTCCATAGTCCCGTTTACAGATGCCTCCATCAAAGAACAACCAATTTCCAATATAGTGCGCAGTAAATTCCCTGTGACCAACCGGGAGTCATTAAAAGGTTTCAAGAAGAGGTGCAGTCTCTGACAAATTAGGTAGAAGGTTGGATGACGCTATTCGTATTAAATAACCATTTTACACTCGTGTTTTGCCAAAAGTTCATCGTGAAACTGAAGTGGCTGAGTGCTTACGCAAAGTCTGCACCTTCGTTTTCGGGAACGAGGTCAGTGGTGGAGTTAACTGGTTAGGTATCATTAACAAGGCTCGGTTGATGGACACTTCGTTATATGAAACTGTTGTTTGCAAGCACCACTCCCGTTATCTATCATTTCTGTATGTGCCGTTCGTGACAAACATAATTATCCCTCCGATTTCGAAGGAGCCGTACACAGTTTCATCAAACGATGGTTTTAGAGGGCCGGAGATCGGACTGTTGTGCGCATTGTACAGAGACTAATAAAAGAAGCAAAATCACTAGTAATTTATGATCTCATTTTATAAAGCCTTCACACAAACTTGTTTCCGTCTGTCTGTCAGCAATAAACACAGAGGACCTGGACAAATAGGGCTTCCATTTTTCACCTTGTGTACAAAATACATTTGCCTATTTCTTAAGCTAGTCTTTTGTTTCCGTTGGAATGCGAAAGCAATAATGATAATAATAGGTTATTTCGCAACGCATCTCTGAGAAAAACGCTCAGATGAGCCCGATCAGTGTGCACATCGTAGCGTGATACGCATAAATGCATACAGTACACATAATATTTAATTGTACAATGCACCAATTATGAAAACAAAATAACGAAACAGACATACTAAGACAGAAAAACAACAGGTTATGAAGGAGAATTTGATACACTTGCTTCGGAAAAAATAGTTCTGAAAACTTCCAACATTCCATAAAATATGCTGAGTAGCTACATCAATTCTCGTTTCGCAAGGTTAACACTGGCTTAATGGTCAAGGTCGTGCCAGAAATAGGCTTTTCGAGGATGGAAGAAGTGAACAGTCGAGTAATTTCGCCATTAGTTAATGTAGACAGTTCCGGAAAAATATGTAGACAATTTTGTCGGGATGAGGGGAGATAGGAGAGTCCAAACTTTGTGGAGAAGTGGGCGATCTTCAGGACGGGACCTCGTTATTTCCTCTAAATCGACGGAATTTTGCAGACCTCGCAAATTGTCCAACCAGTGCAAGATTTTGATTGTCCGGACGTTGTGGAATGTTGTCTCGCGTTAGATTTAATCGTGGAAACAGGAATGAAAATCAAAATTACGTGATAAACGGGAGAATGTAAAATGATCATATGAAGTATGACAACTAATGGAATATGTGATTTTCTGACCAATCTTCTTATATAACACTTATAATTATGTGCTACTCAATAAAATATACACTTCTGGCAAACAGTTGATATCGTATAACGCAAAAAGAAATCGATGAACAGCTTTTTCCAGTATATGGCTACAGTCGAATTCCGATGTCGATTTGGTATACACGTTCGATATATAGAATGGAAAGAATGTTTGGCAACACGGAAAGATTGCCGGCTGGTCTATTAGGATAGGAAGAAGCACAGATTTGTACGTAATCATATGAGACCAGATAAGATGCGTTTTCCAGTGGGTATCGTCTACACAGAGACTCTGATAGTTCTGTCTGTTGGTGGATAGGGTGCCTACCAGATTGCGTTACATATTGGGGTTTCAGCTGTGATACTCATTGTTGTAAACCCTCCCAAACGATACGGTGGTTCGTTCTTAATATAGTGTTGCGCTTCACACAAATCGGATTCTCGTCTCAGTACTGAAAAACACGGAAATCTTGGTTCCCAAAATGCCGCGATTGTCCCGCAATTTGGTTCCAAAGACAAGCCAAAAGTCGCGTACAAAGGAAACCGCTTTATTCCGCTCCAACACGTGTGCGACAAAGGCAACAATTACAATGTATTTATAGGGTGCGTAATGACTAAACATTCCCCAGACATCAACGAGAACGATTACCGGAAAAAAGTGTTAGTGTCGTTATGGAGCATAGCGGTATAAATAGTCTTGACCGATTTGAATAGTTCCGCTAATTAAGACTGAGTCGATCGTTTTTTTTCTTTCTCACGACGGAGGCGCCTAGGGACGGTAACAAAGTGGGCGCCCCAACAATGGTGTGTATAACCGAGACAGGAAAGCGTTAAGTTTTTGCAGGATGTGACATTTAATCTTGCTGGAAGTGAACTCTGAAAAATGTTCGGCCGGCCGTCTGTTTGGTCACCGCCGAAGTGAGCACGACTCTGGCCTGTGATGCAGGCCAACTAAGGTACGACTCGTTGCCACGGAGGTGTTAAATCCGAGCCGACGCCATTTTGTCTGCAGTGTGGCCAATTTTTTATGCGGAAATTTTACTTCGATTGTCTATTGAGTGTCCTCCAAACACCACATTACAGCTCTAAATGACACTTGAAGAACCATATAAGGCCATCGGAAAACACGCAAAAGATGGTCATTCTGACTGGGGTCCTTCCACTAGGTATCCAATTGGAACAGTCTCGTGTATGAAATAGTTAGTTGATATTCACTACCCACATGATTAATGGTAGAACTGTTTGAGCAGTATGCTTAACTGCCTGCAAAGCAACCTGTAGATTGAAAGTCAAAAGTACCCTTTGTGTAAACACTCATTGCTACACCACCCAATTGCCTCTCATTATAAACGAAATCACTGTGAACAAACACGTGTAAAATCCGATTCGAAACATCTGTTTGAAGGATGCGAAAGAGGGTTCATAATATTTCCGGATTATCTCGGCGGAGAGTATGGCCGCTGTTTCAGGTGAGTTTTTGGCGTCCTTGTTGATGAATGAAGCCATTTGTGGGATGGCTTCT